>CM033649.1:77574883-77714595 GCA_019512145.1 Engystomops pustulosus
AAAATTTTACATAATAAAAATATTCATATCCTAATCCTAAGGATTGGATTTTTGAGGGTCTAACACCCATAACCCCCAAAGACCACCTGTTCTCAGCAGATGATAAACAGAGAATGCAACAGCAAGTAGACAGCTCCTTTCTTTGTGTAGTGGCTGAACCGAGTCACTGCAGTAACCTGGTTTGACCACTACAAGAGCTGTCTGCTTCCTGTTTCACACTCATTAGGTTCCATGTATCGTAAATCTAGCTTTGTCAGATATATCTGATATATATATATAAGTCGCCGAAATTATCCCAAATCTTCTATCGGTTATATGCTTATTTCTACGCCTGGTCATGGACAGCCATAGATATGCGTCAAAATGTGTGACTTTTTTTCAAAAAGTGACAACTTTCACATCAGGATTTAGGTGATAACTCAGGGGAACACTGCAGAAAACTAGACCATGGCGAACCCTTGAAGGGAGACTGGTTAGAACTACAGCCTTGCAGCGCTGGGGACCTGGGTTCAAGTCCCAGGGTCAACATCTGCAAAGAGTTTGTATGTTCTCTCCGTGTTTGTGTGGGTTTCCTCCGGTTTCCTCCCACACTCCAAAATCATACTGGTAGTTTGATTAGATTGTGAGCCGCATTGGGGACAGGGACAAGCTCTGTGCAGTGCTGCATAATCTGTGTGCGCTATAGAAATAAAGGAATTGTTATTATTATTATTAGACTTTTCTAGGCGCAATAAAAGTCTCAAATAAGCACACGCCCCATGAAAAGTCTCATATATTAAAGATAAAGCCAAGCCGCAAGTTTGATACATGGGCCCCACTGTTTATTAGATGCTAAAAGTAGCTGATCTGTGGGGGTGCCAGGTGTTGGACCCCATAAAAAATCTTCTGAATGTAAGAACATTTTGGGTGGAGTTGCACTTTAATATTTACATTACATAGCTAGAAAATGGATCATACAATAGATATTGGTACTAGATATTGGGACAATAGATATCTAAGCATCGGTCAATTAGAGGCACCAGTCTATGTCATGTTGGAGCACACATCGTTTGGGTGATGTTTTTGTATTTGAGCATAGCCTTCTCACCTTTACAGGAGAGCCATGTGAATCTGTTCTAAATTTGGAAATAATATATGGAAACCAGATTGTCCTTTGTGACGTCACACTCATTTCAATAGCACAATGGCCGCCTTCTGTTTCACTGATGTTTGTGCTCCAGGTATCATGTTCCAGAAATATGCGCTCGGCTTCTCCCAGACGTTGGAAAACACCTGGGCAGATTTTTTTTTCCGGTCTTTTTTTTTTTTTTAACCTTTATCACAATCCAGTTTTCAATTTAAAGCTACTGGCAGACCCCGGCGTCGATTTCTGCCATATGGATATAGAGTGCAATTTGTGCGATGTTTATTTCAAGGGTTAATAGAGCAGAAAAGACAACATTTCATTTGGCTGAAATAAAGCAATTAGACAAGTTGCAAATCTTCTGGGATTCCTCCTGTGTCCATGCCAGTCTTATTATTGTAAGGGGTGGGTTGTGGGTGTTCACTTACTTATTACCAAAGAAAAGGCTGCATTCATTCTGCTAGTCATGCTTTCCAAGCGACGTTGGCTTAATAAATGAGCCTTCCTTTGGCACTCAGATAAGGTACAGTATGGGGAACTCTCACAAGATTTACCAGCCTCCAAAAAGTCTCTTATTATTGGAACTTCCATGCACATTAAAAGGTCCTTGGCTGCATGTGATTGGTGATATATGTGGGTGACGGCAATGAATTCATCCTGCCATTGGAAGCATCTAGACTCCCGCGGTGTTCTGGTTATATTTAGGTTCGCCTAGGAAGAGATTTGAAATTGGATCCTTATAAGACTTGGATACCTCTAGAGTCTTAGTCATGGGTAGTTCCTGATATTTAATTATTAGGCGCTCAGTGTTGGCTTACGCTGTGTACTTATGACTCACATCCACAAGGCAGAGCAAGGTGTACAGAGTGTGTATGGTGGTATGGTGCGGTTAATGGTTTGTAGTTATTATGTTATCGACATAGAGGCTCTTTTTGTGCTGCCTTTGAATAATAATCTTAAAGGACATCTACTATGAGGATGAAGGACTGTAAATCAAGCACACTGACACACTGGTGTGTGCTTCCTCTAGAAGGATCAGCTGTTCTATAAGCATCCTATGGCCTTGTGTTTAAGAAAAAAAGGCTTTCAAAATTATGCAATTGAGCCTAAGGGGCTCCAGGCTCCATTAACACCTATGGAACTTGAAGCCCCTCAGACTAATTTGCATAATTTTGAAAGCATTTTTTGGTAGAAACCAGGATATAAAAAGCTAAAAGAAGATCAGATCCTGCCAGTATGTTAGTGTGCTTGGTTTACAATCCTTGATCCTGGTGGCAGATATCCTTAAAAGGGAACCTGTCATCAGCAAGTGGTATATTGTCAAAGAGCTAACCACTCTCTAGTTTTTGTTTCTTTCATGGTGCAGTGTGAAGGCATCAACCTGAAAATCAACTTTGAAGTGAGATGTAAATTGAATGTATAAAGTCAAGCAGGCGGAGAAAACCTGAAAACCTCCTCCTCTGTGATTGACATCATGCTTTAGACTTCAGGAGATCTATTTAGTTATGTCGCTGGAAGCAGGACCATCAATTTACAGTGAAGGAGGCTTTCTGAGGAAGAGAGAGCTTGACTTCAGTGTTAAAATCTCCATCTTCTTGACTTTATACAACCAGTTTACTTCTCATTTCAAAGTAAATTTTATGGTTGATGCCGCCACACTGCGTCATAAAAGAAACATCTGGAAGGTGTTAAGGTGCTAAGCAACATACTGGTAGTGGCTTATTGGGTCAACTGCTGCTAACAGGTTCCCATTTTTTTTTTGTGGTTTGGCCTTCCCGCATCCAATAAGGATTGGATAGTTGCATTTGGAGGGAGTCTACCAATAATTTAAAGGGAGTCTACCAAGGTAGTCTTCCCAAAATCACCCCACAAGTAAAAACTGTATCATGTAGTGGGCCGTTTAAAGTTTCTAGTTTATATTTCCTGTTACCAGGGATCTGCCATTTGAAAGAAAACAGTCTTTATATTTATGAAAATAATACTAATCATCAAGTACAGGCACAATAAATCTTACTTATCCCCCCACTGTGCCTTAGTTGAAAGGTGCAGCACAGGCACCCCAACTTAAATCAGCATGCTCCCACCAGTATAATTATTCCACAGACTTTTTCTCCCTTTGTTTATGTTGGCTACTGGCTCATGGCTTCATTCTTCACCATTTGGCCCTGCCCATCCCGGGGCATATGAAATGGTGACATGATCTGCAGTTTCCCATTAATACACCATGCAGTGAGAGAGACAGAATTCTGGTAATGACAGGAAGTGGACAGGGAGAGGACATCCTGTCTGCTCAGGCTGAGATTTGTAGAGAAACTGAGCTGTCAGTCAAAAGAAGGAGGTGGGTTCACTGGCAATCTGGAGAAATCATGACTCTTCTCTTCAGATGTTGACTCATGACTCATTTGCATTTCAGAATAACGGCTTTAATTAAGGTACAGTGTCTTAATAGCAGATAATGTTGGGTTATTCTGGGAGGACTTTTAACCCTTTACCAGTAATTATTCTTGGTGTTAGGGGTAAATTTCTGGTGACAGGTCTTCTTTAAGACAACTGCATTCAGTAAGCACAATGTAATGCTCATTTTTCCCTGTGGTGGCGCTGTAGGGAAACTGGATGATTTCTACAGGTTTCCCGCTGATCACTTGAGGTCTCAGCAGGAGGACACATCGTGATCCACTTATTGTCAAGAGACCTTTCGAACAAGCGAGGATTTTGTAGAACAATAACCTCTATCTAGTTTAGTCATAGTCACTTCAACTGGAAGTTATCCCCGAAAAACTGCACTTATTTTCTCAGGTCGCCCGGTTGACATACCTAAATAAAATTTAAAACATTTGAAAGAAATAGCAAAGAGAAAAAAGAAACTAAAACTGCACAGGCATCAAATAAACTAAGAACAATGGCGTTAATAGGTTCAACCCGTCTCCGACACTTGGTAAACAGAAATCTCCAACCTCTAGGCCGAGCAGCAGTTTCTGCCGTAATTAGGTAAAGTCCAGCTGTTTGTGATTTGGAGGCAATACATGTATTTGTAGGAGCAATAAAATTCTAAGAGGTTAACCATTAGTTCCAATGAGTTCCTCGGTCGGGCTTGTCAATGAGGTGAATTCCTCGTTTTACAGCAAAACTTTTATACGGAGGAATGTTGAATGGCAAAGCAGCAGTCAGCATGGAACAGATCAGATGGGACCGTCTGCTTTGAAATCCACAATAAATGCCGCTTCTAGGGGCCGGGGCTGGTTTATATTCTGGAAAGCGAAAACGACAGATTGACTGTTCCACTGAGCTCCTCGCTGGTAAACACTACTTCTGCAGGTAATTAAAGTCTTTGGTTCCAGCAAGGAGAATCAACAGCCACGAGCAGGGGAATTCTCCGAGATATTTCACGTTGGGTTTTAAGCTGTGATTTAGAAAGGAAATTAAATAAAGCTCAATTTCTTTTCCAGCCCCTTCGCGCTCTCATTGCCGAAGAAGTATTGTCATTTCTATCATTAACGGGGAGTTATTGGACCGTAGTTGACGTGGAGCACAGCTGTTGACCTTGTGTTATCCACAAGCTCCGAGTCCTCTGCTTTCCTTGGAATAATTTGCTGCGTATGGGCCGTGAAACCTCTGCGGCAGCTCAGCCTCTTCCTTCTGAAAAGAGCCCCCGGGCAACGCTCACATAGTAAACGCTTTATTCCTGCCAATTGCTGCCATTTCTTTCTTTCTCCTCTAATTTTTAGTTCCAAGTTCCGAATCATATATTATTATTCTTTTGTCCTCTTTGGCCAACCAGACGATTGTGTAAAAGTCAGCCCCGTGCCATCCAGATATTAAATTAGCCATTTCAGCTTAGTGAGGAATGTGCCGAGATGGGAGACTTCTCTGGTGACTGGAAAATGTTACAGCGTATGTGTATATACAGTGCATAAAGCATGGCAGGCCTTAACCTTTTCACTATAGGATCTGCTCCTATCCACCAAGGAGTTTTTAAAATATCCTTTTAAACCACCGAGATAATAAACAAAGCGTCAGGAGAGGGGAAGATTGAAGGGATTCTGCTGGAAAGTCTTGTCGGCAATGTGGACAGTAACATAGCCGCAGTGTTATGTCTTATGCTCTGTTCTTTATCACAACACGATGGAGTTTACTATGACTACGTTACTCCTTCTTCACGTCACTTTGCGTTTGTGTGGTCGGATACCTTGTGTGGAATATTTAGGTCTTCTCTTGTCCTGGGACGGTGTATAGGGGACTTTGATCATCGCTGATCATTGCGGCCCAGTTTTATGGTTTTGTCTTTGAATGTTTAGCCCTCGGCTAACGTATGGACTTTTCAGGAAGTGTATAAGTGCACCATACGGCCATGTCAGGTATTTTTAGCCTCCCTCATCGGGTGATTTATGGTTTTTTCCCAATTACTATTTCTGGGAAGGAGATTCATTATCTATTTGATTGAAGGGTTGTACTAGGCTAAGAAATACATGGATGATTTTATTTCCTACTTTAAAGGGAACCTGACAACAGAATATGGCCTAATAAACTACTACCAGTATGTTGTCAAGCAGCTGAACAGCTTTGAGATTATGTTTCTTTCATGGCCCAGCTTGGTGGCTTCATCCTGAAAATCAATTTTAAAGTGAGATATTAATTGGTTGTATTAAGTCAAGGAGGTGGAGATTATAACACTGAAGTCAAGCTCTTCTCACCTCTGAACTCTTCCTCCCATGTGATTGACATAATGCGCTGGACTTGAGTAGATCTGGTGAATGATATCCTTGGACGAACGACCATCAATTACGGTGAATTCTGGGCAGGAGAGCTTGACTTCAGTGTTAAACTCTTCCCCTCCTTGACTTCATAAAACTTATTAACATCTCAATTAAGAGTTGATTTTCTGGATGATGCCACCACATCAGGCCATGAAAGCAACATGATCTAGAAGCTGCTCAGCTGCTTGACAACATACTGGAAGGAGTTTATTAGGCCAATTTAGGATGACAGGTTCTTTTTAAGGTAAAATGGACTGAACTGCAGTATCAGACACCACCTATGGCTAGGAGTGGTACTGTTTCCAGGGAGAAGGAAGACATGTATTTCCTATTATGGTATAACAACTCTTACTCCGGATAAGCTACATATTCACCCTCCTTAAAGGGAGCCCACCAGCATGGTTTACCATACAAAGCTGCAGCCAGTGTATTGTCTCTAGAGATCTCTGTAACTATACTTTCATGTGTTTCTGTCATTTTTAGCAGCATGTGTGCGAAAAAAGTCCAGCCGCTAAAAGTCCAGAATTCATTTCCTAAATATGGTGCTAGAATCAGCTTCTTAGGGAATGGAGGATGTGTCCCTTCTGCCTGCTTTCTATCTGTGGTTTCAGGACCTTATAAGGTCCAGAAATGGCTCTCGTGTTCTTGTGTATTGAGAGCAGGAACAGATGTATGAGGATTTTATGAGTGAAGGTCCTTCTCAGTATAACATTTAGTGGGTGGTTTTGGTTCTCATGGGCCCCCCAGAAATCTTGGGCCGCGGGCTACTGTAGAAACCGCCTATTTATTATAATCCACTGCTGAGTACTGTAAGGGGAACCTTTGGGTTCCTTAAAGCCCCAGGTCCGGAGTGTGACCATATTCTATATACAGGCAATGGATACGTTGATATCAGCATTTTATCTACTCTGTAAGTTGCAGCTTTGAGTGATCGGGCGTTTATATCACACTGCAAGGAACCTGATCTCTCCCCAATTTCAAGGATATTTTTACAAGACATGTTGAACTGCTCAGCGCTGCCTCCTTGTATTGGTGTGCGCTGAATGACATTATGGCGGCTAGTATATAACAGCTGTGTATGTTCCAGGGCCCCACACCAAGCACGGGGAACCAGTGCTTCCTCCTGGTGTAATACACGTCTGCCTTCCAAGGCTGTGTACACTGGCAGCCATACATCTCACGTCTTCCCTTACACAAATATATTGCTTTCAGATCAGCACAGATTAAGCAAATTGCAAAAATCAAACAAACAAATTCTCTCATCTTTAAACTTGAGTCAGACAAATAATATCAAGAAATGTTACTGTTCTTGCAAAGATGGATTGTTCTCTTCATCTTCTGCCTTGGCTTTCGTTACCACTCCGGAAATTTAGACCATATTCCTGTTCTTGGGCTAAAAGCGAGACTTGCTAAACGTTATAGTAGACTTATTGTCAGGCTTCGTCAGGCTTCTGGGGTAGTGAACCCCCTGGACCACCGTGGACGATGACACAAGCTGACTCCGGGGACCGGGGTCTAAGTGGCACCTGGTTTTCACCAGAGCCTGCCGCAAAGCAGGTTGGACTTGCCATGGCGAGGTGCCCCCAGGTCGTGAAAGCCAAGTTAGAGGTACAAAGTCAGCAGGCAGTCTCGTGGTCGGGGACAGGCAGTAGGTCAATACAGGCGACAACGGTTCAAGGTCAGGGACGGAGCAGGAGGTCAGGGCTGGCAACGAAGGAGCGGAACCGGGAACAGGTCCGGGGTCACACAGGAGGAAGCTTTATCTGAGGCATATAGCGCAAAGATCCGGCAGGGAATGCTGGGAGAAGCCGGCTTTTAAGGAATCCCAGGAAGTGTGCGCGGGCCCTTTAAATTTGGGGGGGTGGTGGGAGCGTGGAGAGGTAAGTGTGCCTAGACAGGGGTGCCGCCACAGAGAGGGACATGGGTGCGTCTGCGACCCGAGACGTGGGTCACAGGAGCATCCATGACACTTATATACAGTAAGACCTGCTGACTGGCACATCCCAGGGGTCAGGAGCGGCACAAGAGGGTGCCCATAACCACTGAGCCAGGCAGAAGCCACAGCCTGGGCCTTTCTATGCTATGAATAGAAGGCCAGAAGTACAGAACATACTGTTTATGTATCGATGGTGGGGAATCAGTTGTGTTGATCCAACAAATCCGGATGTGATGATGGTAAATTAAAACCTGTGGGTTTTTTAGCCCTTAGGACAGAAAAGTAGTCACTACTTTCGGGTTATGCCTTTTAGGGTCTGTAAAAAGCTAGCTATTTTCACCTTTAAATGTTTTTAATGTAATATCTGCATACTTAACATCACATATTAACACCCCTTTCTTTGCCTCCTGGATAACTCTCTAAAAATTACAAGTAAATGCCCCGTTTTATGTAAATTGGGATAAACCTTACATATTTTAAAGGGAAAAGGATAAATGCTACCTAGAAATTTTTTGATTGTCAAGGAACACCCCTTTAAATGTAAATTAGGATAAGCCCTGCCCCTTTCATGTTTACAAATTGTCAGGAAACGACCCTTTAAATGCTGATCCAGATAGCCCTGCCCCTTCTTTTCGTAAATGATGATAAGCCCTGCCTTTCCAACTAGATTCTTCCTGCAAACTGTGAGTAACCGGATAAATCTTGTCCCTTTTATGTGTAAAAATGTTCTCAAATAGTTAGAGAACTGGGAAAACCCAAGTGTTAATCCCTTAATGATGTTTACAAAATGCAGATAATTTTTTGCAATTTTAGCCAATTTTACTCAGTTTTATTGCTGTTTTAGCTCCTATCACTCAGTAATGGTCAGTGTAAGATTCCAGAGTGTGAGCGGGGACTCTCTAAGCAGACACTTCATGATCCCTCTAGTGCTATGAGGTGCTGTTGGCTGACAATGTGCTTATATTATCAGGGTGCAGGTTTATCTACACTTTTATTCCGTTTCTGAACATTCTTTTATCCGACACATAGAAAAAGAGAGATCAGAGTCATAAGATGGATATAAGACACGATGTGGCCCATTTACTAAGGGACGCACTGCTCACTATAGTCAGATTTTGCACCTGTTACAGGGATTACACTGCTTGGACAGGTATTTAACAGGTGTCTGCACTGGGATTGTTTCGCACACAATAGTTTTTTGGCACAGCTGCGCTGCCTCCCATACGACACAAATCGGGGGGGGGGGCAGACCGCCGGACGATCCAACAGATTCAGACTGAGTGCAGGATTTAACTTTCAAATTCTGTCGCAAACCAATGCACTAACATGCAACACTTAAAAGATGGTTAAAACTGTCTGACCTGAGCGGGGAAGCAACACATGCAGGATATTGGGTGCATTATCATTGGACAATGCACTTTCGGTGAACTCCAGCGGCCAGGTAAATAAATGTGACCCAATCATATGCAACATCGACCACCGGGGCCGAGCCTTTTCTTGGGGCCTGGAGGCAGCCGGGGCCCAGAATACGGGAGTGGCTGGCGGTTGCGGCCTAGGCACGCTAGTGTCACGGTGCTTGGTACAGCTTGGCAGGTTTACAGCAGGTGGTGTGTGCAAGAAATATGGAGGGAGAGGCTGATGTACTGGTTCTCCCTGAGGCAACCCCTTAGTGTCTGTAGTATGTGTCCCTGGATGAACTCACCTAATCAATAGAACACACAGTCAGCACTGCTATGCCCCCCTTCCCTTATATCCAGAGCTTATCTTGTCTGTAGAGCTGCTGCTGTACAGGAAGTGACTGTGTCTGTAGTGCTCTCTGGTCGTATCCAGGGACAACCAAAATGTAAACACCATGATAGAGACAGGTTGGAATTATATCTGTGAAATGCATTTTTAACAAAAAAATTTATTTTTTGTTAATAACAGTGAAATAGAGAATGTGTTATTTTGTTATCCTGAGTACATATAAGAAACTTGTCTTTGTGGGAATACCCCTTTAATACAATATCAAACTTGTGTCTATAGGTGAAACAAAAACCAGAGATATGAACTCTTAAAGTTACAGTCGTAAATTGAGATCTGTAGCTTAAAATCACATTATTTACCCTAATTTTAATAGTGTAAATCTTCTGTTTTACCTAGAAACACAAACCTTATATTTATTCTCTAATTCTTATAATAGAACATCAGAATTGTGTTTCTTGGTGATACAGTTCAGGGGATTTGCCCGTTTAAAATGTGATTTACACTGTCACTATGTGTATCTATGCGCACGGGGCATGTGCATATAGGACATATATAGTAATACGGCAGGGAGGTTGATCTAGAATGTTCCTGCAAAATTGTCAATGAACATCCCTTTTAAGTTGATTTGGGAAATTTTCCTACCTGGAAACTTTGGGCAACATGGCGGCTCAGTGGTTAGCATTACAGCCTTGCAGCGCTGGGGTCCTATGTTCAAGTCCCATCCAGGTCAACATCTGCAAAGTGTTTGTATGTTCTCTCTGTGTTTGCGTGGGTTTCCTCCGGGTCCTCCGGATTCCTCCCACACTCCAAAACATACTGGTAGGTTGATTAGATTGTGAGCCCCATTGGGGACAGGGACTGATCTGACAAACTCCGGGCAGCGCTGCACAATCTGTGCTATATAAAGTGGAACGCCCCTTTTATGTAAATTAAGTTTACAAAAAAATTTTAAGGGCGGTCTATAAGTTATCGAGACGAGTGTCAAATATACATACAAAGCAGTGTCAGCCTGTTGCTATGACTGGCGTTCCATATCTATAGGCTCTAATTTCTATTGACTTTCACATTATGCATCTCCAACCCCGAAAATCATTTAAAGCGCGTCTGGAGAAATAGGAGAAGCCGTGTTTTCTTACTTATTGTCATGCGGGATGTCCCCGGGGAGGCGCGTGCGCTGACTGACACCTCTGCACATTATAACATCTCCGGCCAGGACGGTTAGAGATTGTTCCTGCACACATTACACCCCTGGCTCCTGACATCATTACACGATACACGTTGACGGAACAATACACTTCATTTTATTATTGTTGGATCAATATTTTTCCAGATTTTTTTTACATTTTAAAAGCTAGAAAAATGTCTTGGCCGGCATCTTTAATGACAACTCAAGTGTTCGTGTTGAAATAAACTGTTAATTTTTTTCCCGACTCGATGGAGGGAGGGAAGGAGGATGTATTAACACACAATCAGCTCTGCTACATGTACTGGATTTTAATTGATGCTTCATATTTCTAGTTTAAAGATTTCTACTTGAAAAACGCAGCAGCAGCGCCACTCTTGGTGATGGTATGTACTGGTATTGCAGCTCAGCTGTGTAGAAATTAATGTAGCTAAGCTGCAATACCACACACTACCCATAGTCAGTGGTGGCACTGTTTATAGGCAAAAATGCAGACATATTTTTCTGGCCTTGAAAGCCCCTTTACATTATGCATATATGTTCCGTTACTTATATAACACCAACATATTCTGTGGCGTTGTACAGAGATGCTCATTGGTCCCTGCCTCTACTAGGTCCTACCACTTCAACTGGGATATTTTCCGAAATTTTGTAAACCAAGAAAAGAAGACTATAGGGTGTGCCAATAGACCAAATACAAAACCAGGTAATTTAAATGTAGAGAAAGTAAGATGGACCCTAGGAAGAATGATGGAGGGAGGCAAATAATAGAGTGATAAATGTCCATAGAGAGACTCCCCGCTTTCTAGGGAATTATCACCACTGCTGGAGAAGGGGGTCAAACGGTCTATATCTCTGATCCTATTGCTTCTAGGCTCCATAAAACTAAATGTAGGGCCCCACCCCAGCAGTCTCTAAACTTGATTCATCTGAGGCAAATATGACTCTTTTTTTTTGCCAATTGTCACATGACTTTCGATGAGATTTTTACAGGTAAACAGGTGAAATTTCACATAAAAGAGGTAATTCTACAAAAGGACATTTAATCCCCTACCTGAGAGGCTAGTAATTTAATGGCGTAACATTTGGTGACAGGCTCCGTTTAAGGAAAATCATGATAAATAAGGCTGTTACACTGTGTAGGAGCACTTCCCCCTTTCCCACTTTGTGCTGAAACTTCCTGTGCAGCAATGAGATTACATCAGGCAGAGGGATAAGGAGGTGTTGAGGGAGCAGAGAGGGGCGGGGAGGGGAGACAGTGTAACAGCCCATGAATCTGCATCACAGAGAGGTGTAAAGTAAATTTTAGAAGGAAGGATAACACATCTAAGAAGATTTCCACAGTCCCAGTGCCTGGATCTATGAGTAAGTGTCCCTGGTTTATTTATCATGATGGATTTTGATGGTAGAGGAGTCTTTATAGTACCGTCCTCTCCAAATTGTCTTCTAAACCAGACACTCCATTTTAACCCAAATTTATACAGACCATCGCCTGTGCCTGTGGGTGATCATCTTTCATTTCGGTTCTATCCTGTGGCCAGTCCTCTCTCTCTCTATAACAGGGCGACTACTGTGCGGCGGGTCCTTTGTTCTGCCCGCCGCCTGGAATGTTTTCTAATTATCCCGAGCAAGCTAAAACACCTTGCAGCGCCCACTCATATTTCCCACCCCGTTGTCAGGCCTTGGCTCCTTACAAAAAACAAGCAGATCATTTAACAGGTAGAAAGAAGCAGCGTGACAGTGTGCCAGGTGTGTCTAATGCCTCGCTGCCCGGGCCTGGCCGCCTTCCCTCACCACACAGGGCACCGCGCCAAGGTACAGGACCAAGCCAAATATGGAGGGTTACATTGTGTGTGGGAATGCTCTGCGCGTCCGTTCCAGGTGGCGAGCCTTTTATAATGAAGTAAAATGATTTAATGTTCCCTCAGATCTACAATGCCCAACCGGATACACATTATCGGATTGAGACGCACGCCCTAGGTGTTGGCTAATTGCTTTCAGTAGACATCCAGTATACATAACACAAGATACACCCTCGCCCCTGCCATAATAGAGACAGTCGAGATAATGACATCTAAAATTACAGCCTTGGCTTTTGAAATAGTATGGCTGGTTATGTGTCTGTGCTAAGAAAATAATCAAAAAGGAAGTAAAATTAAGAAAAAAATAATAATATATATATATAATATAAGAAACAGAATATTTGATGGCAATGTAAAACTTGGTAGATCTCATCTGTATCTACGGTAGTATCAGTCATCAAAAATAAATGGTGATTTTTTTTTTTTTTTTTTTTAGATGCTGGGTTGTATTCTAGAGTTTCAAAAAGTTTGCGAATTTTATAAAAAAAAAAAATATCTTGTTCGATATTGAGACAAGTGGTAGGAGATGAGCATGAAAATGTTTTATCAATTTTTTTTTTTTCCTCCATAACAAAGTGCACAGAGGTTGGCATGCTCCTCCAGGTTGGTGGTTGTCCATGTGGCGACTGTCCGATCGGCTTAGGGTGTGTTCACACAGGATTGAAACTCATTTGCTTCCTGTTCATTTCAACGGAAAGAAGACTTCCACAATTTTTCCCAGAGGCAGAAAAGCTTGAAAAAAAATCCCTCTCTTGCATGGTTTCAGCAATGGAATCACCAATGAAACTGTGGCAGGTGTCTACACACAGATGAGGTTTGAGATTTATCCACATTTAGTTACACAGCAAAAACCACCAACACCAAGATTTTTTGGGATTGGATTTCGAGGACTCCTCCAAATTTTATCCATAAAATGCTGTGTGATCTAGTCTCATTTCCAGTCCTTCCTGTCCTGCCCAATACATCTCGTCCCTACTAGCAACAGAGACCTTGCTTTTATATAAAATGTATAATAGAGGAATATTTATTGCTTGATACTACAGTCATCCCTGCTTTTTTATCATACATCAAAAAAATCTACCATCAAAATGAATCAGGATAACCCAGGGGCACTTACACATAGATCCAGGCGCTGTGACTGTAATAATCTTCTTATATTTGTTATCTATGGCCTCCTTCCTTCTAAAATCAACATTTATTATTATGCTAATTAAAGATTCTTTTTGGGGTGTTTCCAGAGCCCCTCGGTACTATGTTATCTGACACAGTGGGTGGGGTAAGTGCTCCTGTACGCTGTATCAGCCTGTGAAGCTACAGCACAGAGGGGCTCAGGAAACGACACCCTCTGTTTCATTAGCATAATTTTAAAAAGTGATTTTTAGAAGGAAGGAGTTGCAGTGCCTGGATCTATGAATAAGAGTCCCTGGGTTATCAGGTTGGTATATTTCCCTTGAAATTCTACATTTTTAATGTTACAATCAAATGCAAAAATATTGTGAAAAATACACGATTTTAAAATATGAAAAAAAAGCCCTTTTATCCTAAATTATCCTGCACCCGTCTTTTGCTGTTTACTCCTCCATTATCTTCTCTTTTATGTCATATAATTGTGCATCATGTGTAAAACCTGCAGCATAATTCACATTTTTAGTAGAACGATGCCGGGATATTCAGAATTCTGTGCTGTGTCGCCGCGGCCCTTTCATGTTGCTCACCTGCTACCAGCATCTCGCTGCCACACAGTCCCTAAAGGTCCATCTTATCACAGGAGACATTGTTTTGTCTGGCCTGGGTCTGTGTTGTTAGAGCATTAGGATGTGTTATTTTCTCTGTGCATCTAGATTAGACCTCTGAATAGTTAGAATTGTTCTGTTTCATTACACAGGGCTCTTTAAAGAAGAGGATTATCGCTGCAGTTGTGTTATCTCCTGTAAACTATAGGCAAATATATTATCCCCAGGGTCAGGGATGCCGGATGTTACCGCCATGTGCCACTAACGCAGCAATTCTAGCTCTTCCATATTCTGTACTATTCATTGTATCAGTGTTATTGTATAATATTTATTATTTCTTTATACTCTGGATTATTACTTGTTAGTTATTATGAAATATAATCTGATAGATAGATAAATATGAGATAGATAGATAGATAGATAGATAGAAAGATAGATGGATGGCTGTACGCACGGACGGACGGACGGACGGATAGATAGATGGATGGATGGATGGATGGATGGACGGATAGATGGACAGATAGACAGACAGACAGATAGATAGATAGATAGATGGATGGACGGATAGATGGATGGATGGACGGATAGATAGATGGATTGATAACGGATAGATAGATGGATGGATGGACGGATAGATAGATGGATGGATGGACGGATAGATAGATGGATAGATAGATAGATAGATGGATAGATAGATAGATAGATAGATAGATAGATAGATAGATAGATAGGAAAAAATAGGCAGCACTCCAAAACATCCGGTATCCGGTGTATCAAGTGGGTTCTGTTTATTCCATGTTTTTAAGATACAGAACCCATTTGATACACCTTATACCGGATGTTTTGGAGTGCTGCCTATTTTCTCCTACTCTACCACTGAAGGAAATGAGGCCTGGTCTTATTGTACCTGCACCCACCGTCACCCTTTTGTGTGCTGCTTACATTTTCCTTAAGTAGATAGATAGATGAGATAGATAGATAATAATTCTTTATTTATATAGCGCACACAGATTCCACAGCGCTGCACAGAACTTGCCAAATCAATCCCTGTCCCCAATGGAGCTCACAATCTAATCACCCTACCAGTATGTTTTTTGAGTGTGGGAGGAAACTACAGGACCCGGAGGAAACCCACGCAAACACATAGATAGATAGATTAATGAATAGATAGATAGATGGATAGATAGATAAATGAATAGATAGATAGATGGATAGGCAGATCGATAGATAGATGGATAGGTAGATGGATAGATAGATGGGTAGATAGGTAGATAGATGGATGGATGGATAGATGGATGGATAGATAGATATGAGATAGATAGATAGATAGATAGACAGATAGATAGATAGATAGATATCAGATAACACTCCTTCAAGGAAACTATCAGTTCTCCTCTTGAATTCCTACTCCATAGAGGGGGGAGAGAAGATCCATTCTGCTGGGGAAGATGAGACCACAATGACCATAGCACCACAATATGTCACTGCTTGCCAAAGGCTGAGAGACATGTGATACCATGGGCTACTATAACCACTCACACCCCTGCACCCCAGGCCCCGCTATAATTCATCACCCCATGTCCCCCATCCCTCACCCCCTCTCCCACAAAACTCTATTCTCTTAATGCTTTGGCAATGCTAATTTGTATTTGGTCTGCCCCCTTCACACCCCTCCATGCCCACTTGGTGTGGAGGGGGCATAATGGGGGGAATAGGCGTACACGCCCTGATAAATGTGGCCCATAGAAAGCTATAATATAGATAGATCATTTATCTCATATCGGTCAATCTAATCTTTGTCTATTCATATCCATCTATTTTCTATGTGTCTATCTCATAGTTTAGTTTTTGAGAATATTTTTGCAATAATTGAATTTTAGTAATAAGGAATTTTAGGAGATCAAAATATTTTTGGATGTCATTTTGCATGTAGTAAATCTTTTATTTTAACCGTGATGGATAAGAATAAGATATATAGATACATTTGAGATAGATAGACAGGTAGAAAAAAGGAGGTTATTTTTATAAAACCTCACAAATGTAAAGTTTCGGCTGAAATCAGCCTCCTTCAATGCTTTGCTTTTTTATAGATAGATATGAGATAGACAGTGGATGGATAGATAGCTAGATAGATGATAACAGGGGCAAAACTACAGCAGTAGCAGCCATAGCAGCTGCTGTGGGGCCAGCAATGTCAGGTGGCCCCAGAATTCGACCTGACACACTAAAGAATGGAGGATGTGCACCATTTTATACGTATTATGCTACACATTGTACTCCATAATATGTATATAACACTGCACATCTCCACAGTATACAGCATGAATTAGCAGCTCAGATAAGAAATGTTGGGGGAGAGGTAGGGGAGAGCAGAAAAACAGGACCCCTGCTGTGTACTTTTCCCCATGTGGTCAGCAGCTACTGGGACAAATCTGTGTAAGTGTATAAATGTATATATCAGTGCATAAATGTGTGTAAGAGTAAATAAATGTGTGAGTAGACAAATATATATATATATATATATATATATATATATATATATATATATATATATATTTTCTGTGGGGTTAGGGGGGTCCCATTCAGAAGTCTGCTAGGGGCTCAGTCTCTCCTAGTTATGCCCCTGGGCGATAGATAGATGATAGATATGAGATGGTAGATGGATAGATATGAGATAGATGGAAATATATGATTGATAGATAGATAAAAAGATAGATAGATTATCATGATAGATAGATACAGTAGAAGGATAGATATATATGATATAAATATATAATACAATAGATAGATATGAGATAGATAAATAGATAGATGATAGATATGAGATAGATAGATAGATATGGGATAGATGGATATATATGATAGAAATATATGATACAAAAGATAGATAGATATGAGATAGATAGGAGATAGATAGATAGGAGATAGATAGAGTTAGATAGATATGAGAGAGATAGATAGATATGAGATAGATAGATAGATATGAGATAGATAGATAGATATGAGATAGATAGATAGATATGAGATAGATAGATAGATAGATAGATATGAGATAGATAGATATGAGATAGATAGATAGATATGAGATAGATAGATAGATAGATAGATAGATATGAGATAGATAGATAGATAGATAGATAGATAGGAGATAGATAGATAGATAGATAGATAGGAGATAGATAGATATGAGGTAGATAGATAGATACATAGATAGATAGATAGATAGATAGATATGAGGTAGATAGATAGATACATAGATAGATATGAGATAGGCAGATATGAGAGATCGATATATATGATAAATATATGATACAATAGATAGATATGAGATAGATAGATAGATAGATACATAGATACATAGGAGATAGATAGATATGAGATAGATAGATAGATATGAGATAGATAGATAGATAGATATGAGATAGATAGATAGATAGATAGATATGAGATAGATAGATAGATAGATACATAGGAGATAGATAGATAGAGATAGATAGATAGATAGATAGATACATAGGAGATAGATAGATATGAGATAGATAGATAGATAGATACATAGGAGATAGATAGATAGATAGATAGATACTATAGATAGATAGATAGATAGATAGATAGATACATAGGAGATAGATAGATATGAGATAGATAGATAGATAGATACATAGGAGATAGATAGATAGATAGATAGATAGGAGATAGATAGATAGATAGATAGATAGAGATAGATTAGATACATGTTCATGACTCTCAGTCTGTGGTGGAGTCATACACAGGCTGAGTATAGAGTTTCAGGTTCAGTAACTCCGGGATAACATGACTCAGTCATGTGGATGATTTGCTATCGTGAAGTGGTTTCTTTGAGCCGTCCTCCCTGTCAGCAGCGAGATATGTCTGACATAAGTGATGTACATTTGCTGCTATCCATGTGGCTAATTAAATTATTATCATGTGGCTACAGAACTTCACATCTAGCCTTTGAAGACAACCTAAAACTTGTCTTCAAAGACATCCTTAGCATATCCTGAGTTTCTTCTTCTGTCTCTGTGATGAAAACGTCACATATTATCTCTAGTCTTCTGCCCAATCTTGGACCGCACAGAGATTTCTATGGGATGAATCTACATTACTGGAAGGATCATTTGTTTATTTTTTGTCCCAAATATAATGGTTACATTATTATATAAAGGGGTGGTTCATGTTCATGTACTCTATGAGGAAATACCTCTCCATGAGGAAAAGTCCATTCATTAAAAACATAGTCTAGTTGTCTTCTTCTATAGAAACAAAAAATGTAAATCATACGTAAAGATCCAACGGGGACCAAAAGAAGGGTCAACCTGTGTTGGGTAATTTGTGTCCCATTGATATGTTTAATTATGGAAGCTTTAATGGAACGCAGGAATCAAATACAATTTGTCCTCCTAAAATACCCAACAGACACTTCCTGTCCAGCAACAGCTCTCCAGACAAGATAAGTTCTGGATCCGAGGGGAGGGGGGCATAGCAGTGTGTGTTTTATAGGTGAGGTTGCAGAGTGTGTAATTGTGTCTTATATCCATGTTTCATCCGTCTCATCTCTATTTTTTGTCATATACTAATAGAATATTCAGAAGCTAAATGAAAGTGTAGCTACCCTGTACCCCGATAATCTAAGCACATTGTCAGCACACAACATCTCATAGCACAGAGGAATCGTGATGGAATTTTACACTGACCATCATTGAGTGATAGGAGCTAAAGCAGCAATAAAAAGTAAAATTGTTAAAAAAAAGAATCTTTATTGTGTACATATCACTAGGGGATTCCTTCATGGGCCGATCCCTTTAAAAGAGGCTTTTCTAGGTAGGGGATTTCATACCTTACCTAGTGAACTAGTAGTTTAGTGGGGTAAAAGCTATTTATGAAAAGTTACACAATAATAAATTGCTACATTTGGTGCATCTTTAGGTCTAACACTTCAGCCCTGAGATGTTACTCCAGTTTCTGCTCCAGCCCCCTAGTGGAGTGACATTAAAGGACACCTGTCATCAGGTCTCTGTCACTAGTCCTGTCACCTCTACCTGTTGGAGCAGCTCACAAGGATCCCATCCCCACCTTTATCTAGTCAATTCATACATTAATCATTATAAAATCATCTATTCTTTATTATGTAAATGAGGCTGGTCACATGGTCAGAGGTAGTGATGTCACCCCTTTTACCCCTCCCCTCTCCTCCCCCTGCTCATGTCTGTGTGTGATGTATAGTAAAGCATTGCTGGTGTGTGTGCTGCATCTGCTGACATGCTGCATCCTCCTAATATACAGGTGAGAGACACAGACATCATCTACACAAGTACCTGACATGTTCTGCTGTAACATGGCTGCCTGGAGCTGTTGTATCTCTCCTATCCACACACACAGGCTACAGGGGGCGTGGCCACCAGCAAGCACATGGAGCAGCCATTACATGGAGCAGCTGTCAGTCATGCACTGGGGGTGTGGCTGTGCCTCCCACTCATGAATAAGCTGGACAGCTTGAATGTGCTAATGACTCATTGGACATTTCACAGGTCATTTGCATACAGCTTTAGGACCTCATTGCTTAGGTTTACAGGCATGTAGAGGGACAATGAAGGGATAGAGGCAATGCTTTCTAATGGCAGTTTATGAATATATATTTAGTTTAGGGGGGTTATTTTGCCTGACGGGTTCTCTTTAAGGCAGTTTTTGTTACTTTTTAATCAATCCCAATTATAAGTCTGTAGTAAACAAGCTTGATGGGCAGAGCACCCACTTTCTGAAAGTTTTAAAAACTTTTTTCAAGAAACCAAACTTGTGTTCTTATATCTATTCCCTTCAAATTTGGGATTTTTACACTTGAATATAGTTTTGCTCTTGAAAGTGGTTGTATCAGTCCAGATTTCCTTGTCCACATCTTTTCATACACTGTATCCATTGTGCCTAGAATGCTTTGTTCCTCTGCCACTGCCCTCTGCAAGGATCTTCATGTAACATATGCATCTACTTATCAGAACATTTGCCACGCCATATAATTTCCTTAACATCCATAACTTCCACTAGCTGAGAACATCTGAAATTCTGTACATATCTCATCCCAGTGTGCGATATATATTCTGTAATTTGTGGTTCTGCTACCACGGTGTGCTCTGCCATCTCCATTATATGTGAAAGTTGTGCAACACAATTAGAGCCACAAGATGGCAAGTCATTGCTCTGGCTCGTCTACATCTCACACGTGGACCTCACCATGGTGTAAGAAACACATTCGATCACTCAACACGTCTACAACAAAATAGGGTTTAAAATATGTTGGAATAATTACTGCCATTAAAAGCTCATTTTTTACTAATCCAGAGCCAAATGGATTTACCATGAGCCCTACTATACTGCTGTTATAGTTAGAATCCCATTGGTTGCAGATTTTTGTGCAGGTTTAAAGGGGTTGGCCACTTTTCAATAAATCTCTTCCAATAGATATGTCTCTCCATGTCTATGTACCTGTGTCTTTGCCTCCTTTGAAAGCTTCAGCTTTTACCTGTTGTGCCCTCTACATACATACACAACTTCATCTCTTTCTCACTGTTCTAGGCCATCCTTATGGCGTCTCACACTGTGTCTTCTCACAGTCCATCTATACTGACAGAGACAGGAAGAGGGGAGGGGAATGAAGCAGGATGAGTCATAACTCTACTGCTACAGCTCCCCCTAAAGAGCAGAGCCCAGACATATAAACAAAGAATCACAGAGTGCCTGCACACAGCACAAAAGTAAGTATAAGGAGTGTTGAATCACTTGATGTACATTTAGGGATTGTCCACAAGGCAGAAAGGTACATGAGCAACTTATGTAAGAGTGGCCAACCCCTTTAATGTGAACAATAAAAAGTCATTTACTGCCCTATATTGTGCTAAACTTTGCTGAAGGGGGCTTTCCAGTATTAATGGAAAACATTGTGGGGGCTTGGGTGCCAAAAAGAAATGAAGTGTGCTTTCTGCTCCTGTTTTGCTTCATTATTTGGGGTATTTGTGGTCTTTGGCTCCTCTGCCTGGCCTAAAGTGCCTATGGGGGGTCATTCCTGTTGGCCAATCATTGGCCTCCTCTTGGAAGTGGACTTTAAATTTTGTTATATCACAAGTGACCTCCTGTGGTACATTGATGCCATGTGTCCCCCGTCATTTGTGGCTGGTATAGGTGACTAAGAGTGGACGAACCAGGAACCTTTCCATTATATTGCAACATAATAACATCGTTAGTGGGTTAAAACCTAAACCTGGCCGTAAACTTTGAGATAGCTATTCCCCACCACCCCATAAAGTACATGCCTGTATCATGCGCTTATGTTGTGAAAGGAGTGGGGGAAGAAAATAGCTGACACGTGTGTAATGATTTATATCACTTCAGAAATCCATCAGTCCCAATCTTATCGCAGATGTCCTTTGGAGACATGGCCCCTCCTTCCACTAAAAGGTAGCAGGACATGTAACTTCACAGGAAGTCGTGAATCCTGCTGCCTGTGGGTCACGTGACCTGCTGCTCCCAGCGGCTGTACACAAACTTTAACACGGTAAGTAGTTGTACCTACCCTGGTAAAGCTTAGTGTTAGTGGAAAACCCCTCTAATTGTCATGCAGATGATGGCTCAGCCAACAGCTATTCTTTTCTAACTTCTTAAACACATAAATATTCAGTTTCTTTTATCATTTTGTGGGAAGAACTTAAAGATCAAGGTGGTCATTCAACTCGAAAGCCTCTTTAACTCAACAGATAATTGGGAGACCGACTACATCACGTGGGGAGGGGCCTATAGTTCACGTTTGAAACTCTAGTACCATTGTAATTTGGGGCAGCACGGTGACTGATTGGGTAGCACTTCTGCCTTGCAGCGCTGGGGTCCTGGGTTCAAGTACACCCAGGTCAACATCTGCAAAGAGTTTGTATGTTCTCTCCGTGTTTGCATGGGTTTCCTCCGAGTCCTCCAGTTTCCTCCCACACTCCGAAACATACTGGTAGGTTGTTTAGATTGTGAGCCCCATTGGGGACAGGGACCTATTTGGCAAGCTCTGTGCAGCGCTGCATAATCTGTGTGCGCTATATAAATAAATGAATTATTATTATTAATTTGTGATATTTATGCTGTTACATTGTTGTGATGAAAGTAGTTTTATGTCTTTCTACTTGTAAGTGTATCCAGTCTTAGATGCTTCCTAAATCCCCATCGGACCAACACATTATAATACATGAAGGCTTCTACTAGTAATTATCTTAACCCCCGTCTTTCATTACAATAGACTCCTCTCATGGTCATCACATCAGTAACACTCACGTCACCCCAGTTGTAGGACTGAATTACTAACTACTCTGTTGTGTGTTGCGTCACCTACACTGATCTCAGCAGTCGAGGCTGACAAGATCTCGATTGCGTTCTGCTCTGTCTACATCCCAAATCCCCGCTGGGAGAGGGGCTCGGCCCATGGACTGCTGTAAGGCAGCATTCACAGGAAACCTGATGCTCATAGTATTGGCGATCTGGTTGTTGAGTGATTGCAGCCCTAGCCTTTTCCAGTAACACGTCATATTTCTTTGCACTGCCCCTGGAGGATGTTGTGAATGGAGGGAGGCCTTAAACCTTTTGATGAAAGCCATTGAACTGCCTTGTCGTGTTCTGTTTTCTGTTGGCTGAGTATTACTTGATCACAGTGTCTTCAATCCAGGAGAATCAGAAGTTAATCCTTGGGATCTGGATGCATTTTAACATATTTGGGAACTGGATTCATTGATTTGGCCTGATTTCTCACCTTGTTTGGGTCGACTATATCCTTGGTCAATCTTATTCTAGCTGTGCCTTTACTCTCTGTTTAACCATATTGAAGGGAACCCGTCAGCTCTCTTTACCAAAACTTAAAGATGCCGATCGTCATTGCAAAATTTACACAAACCCGCAAACTAAATGGAATGGTTAATAAAACTGGTCTCTTCTGATGATACTTTCTTTATCCCCTAACATTCCTGGACCTAGGTGAAAGTGTGCCCCACAGTATCCCCTTTAGTTATGGCTCTGCTGCTGACAGGTCTTGTCTTAGAACAACATATTGGGGCAGATTTACCAGTCCATGCACGATCCCCGAGGAGAATGCACAGCTCCTGCAATTCACTACGAGCGTGCGCCCGATATCCAGCTTCTGTCATTTCCCCGCTCAGGTCCGCTGGAGTTCACCTTCTTCTTCCTGGTGCATGTAAGTGCTTGTCTTGCGGGACAATTTAAATGTTAAATCCCAAGCTCAGTTTCAATCCGTCAGATCGTCCGACGGCCCACCCACCCAATTGCATGCGACACAATCGCTGGTGCGATCCCCGAAAAGTTAGGAAACCCGACGAAAATGCGGCCACGGGACCCTTAGTAAATAAGCCCCATTGTGCCATTGTAATTCCTCCTAGAGATGCACCAAAAATTTGACAACCAGTCATTGATTTGACAAAGGTGGTGTATGGGTAAGGGTACATTGCCTCAACAAGCAGAAGAGTTATTACAAGTCTTGTATTGTAGTCATACATTTCCAAGAGGAAAAACAGAGGAAGGGACCAATGCAGTGCTGACTGATCCTCTTTTAAGTAAGCCAAACGCTTCTTCATCTCATCAGGGAATTTTATTTTTTTTTTTGGAAGGACCCCCACAAGTCATCATGATGCACGTATAGCTAAACATTGTAGGGGGGGGCTACTGCAGCAATCAGACATAGGACAGTAAGAAGGGGTAATACCGAGAATATTTATTTTTTATATTTATCAGTTTTTATTTTAATAAGTGACAAAAAAGTTCAATGTAAAGTAGAGATTGGATCCGGGAGGTTTTTTTTTTTTTTTTTTAATTTTGTGCATGTTATACATTTAGTGTATCTTTAAATTTTGCTATTTTATATTCACTGTAGATTGATATTTGTAATGTTGTTAGACCTCCATAGAAAAGCATTGCATGGCCTCTGCAGGTGCTTATATAAAACCCATCAAAAACTATTTTTTTCTTTAATATTTGTGGGATGAAGACGGATCATAAAGCTTAAGATTGTTCGTTTTAGACATGTGGAAACTCATTGACCATCTAAACATGGCTGCAGAGCTGTGTATATAAAGGCTTGTGTATAAACATTAATATTACTGGTTGTATTCAGTGAGTATTTACAGAATTTACAGTATTTACATGCAGATGGCAAGAAGAAATATGCAGAAAGGGCAATCCCCTGCGGCGATCACGGTGCCAGCCAAAAACACCACGGTATCATGTTTATTTGTGATTGGTGTAGTAACCTGGCCAAGTGTCTCATGTATATAAGTTTATATTATAGAATACCAATACACAAACAAAATACATACACATGTGTAAGCCATGCTAGTAACGGGTTGGACCCGCTTTTGCCTTCAGAACTGCCTCACTTCTTTGTGGCATAGATTCAACAAGGTGCTAGAAGCTCCTCAGAGATTTTGGTCCATATTGACACGATGGCATCACACAGTTGCCGCAGATTTGTCGGCTGCACATCCATGATGAGAATCTCCCGTTCCACCACATCCCAAAGATGCTCTATTGGATTGAGATCTGGTGACTGTGGAGGCCATTTGACCAGTGACCTCATTGTCATGTTCAAGAAACCAGTCTGAGATGATTCCAGCAGCTTTATGACATGGTGCATTATCCTGCTGAAAGTAGCCATCAGATGTTGGGTACATTGTGTCATAAAGGGGTGATATGGTCAGCAACATACTCAGGTAGGCTGTGGCGTTGCAATGATGCTCAATTGGTACCAAGGGGCCCAAAGAGTGCCAAGAAAATATCCCCACACCATGACACCACCACCAGCCTGACCTTGTACAAGGCAGGATGGATCCATGCTTTCATGTTGTTGACGCCAAATTCTGACCCTACTATCCGATGTCGCAGCAGAAATCGAGACTCATCAGACCAGGCAACGTTTTTCAATCTTCTACTGTCCAATTTCGATGAGCTTGTGCAAATTGTACCTCAGTTTCCTGTTCTTACTGAAAGGAGTGGCACCCGGTGTGGTCTTCTGCTGCTGTAGCCCATCTGCCTCAAAGTTCGACGTACTGTGCGTTCAGAGATGCTCTTCTGTCTACACCTTGGTTGTAACAGTTGGCGATTTGAGTCACTGTTGCCTTTCTATCAGCTCGAACCAGTCTGCCCATTCTCCTCTGACCTCTGGCATCAACAAGGCATTTCCGCCCACAGAACTGCCGCTCACTGGATTTTTTTTCTTTTTCGGACCATTCTCTGTAAACCCTAGAGATGGTTGTGCGTGAAAATCCCAGTAGATCAGCAGTTTCTGAAATACTCAGACCAGCCCTTCTGGCACCAACAACCATGCCACGTTCAAAGGCACTCAAATCACCTTTCTTCCCCATACTGATGCTCGGTTTGAACTGCAGGAGATTGTCTACATGCCTAAATGCACTGAGTTGCCGCCATGTGAATGGTGATCTCAACTAAACTATTAATTTAGTGAACTGGCAGTGGGACAGGGTGTACCTAATAAAGTGTCCGGTGAGTGTATATATATATAGTAAATGAAATAACTGTCGCGTATAGAGGTAAAAGGAAGTTAAAGGGTTATTTCTTCTGAAAGCCATTGTATGTATTGTTTATTTTTGACAACCATTTTATCAGCCTACGTTCAAACTGCTTCCTTCTTGTGCATAAAGTTTACGCTCAGTGGAGGCCCTAATAGCAGATACTTTGCATCCATCCTCACTCCCTGAGTGTACATTGTGGGAGGTCCCTACTGATGTAACAATCCATATCAAGACAGTTGCGTCACCAAGGATTCACGCCAATTCCTGGCTGCTGATGTTAAAGGGGTAATCCACTTTCTGTGTGTCCTACAGACGATGCTGCTCAGAGAATGACCGGCCAGGCTGCTGGATGTTGGTGATAAACCAATGTATTTGATTATATGCCACTTCACATGTGAATTACATAGGCTGAAGTTGCGGAAATCAGCAGGACCAGATGGTCTAAATGCTCAAGTTTTTGGTGGGTGCTTTTCAGATGGGATTGGTTGTTGCTAGAATATTCAGGATGAGCATAGATACCTAGGCTTTGGAAAGCATCGACTATTGTTCCAATTGGTAAAACAAATGCTCCAAAAGAACTTCGTTACTAATGATGGTGTTTGAGTGTTTGATCCTGCAGTACCTGCCTACAATCGCTTAGCAATCTAGATTGGGCGTGGAAGATGCTCTCATACACCCAGTTCACAGAGTGTACTCCCATACGGATGAGGCAAGGTCATCTGTGAGATTAATGTTCTTTGATTTTAGCAGCGCCTGGCCTGCTGTACGATAAACTGCGATGTATGTCAGTGGAGACTCCGCTGAATCACTGGATCTTGGATTATTTAAGGGATAAACCTTAAAAAGTGCGCCTGGGTAGCATATGGTCAGATGACATTGTGAGCAACCTTGGAGCACCGCAAGGGGCGGTTCTTGCTCTATCTTATGTTCACAATGGGGCACATTTACTTACCCGGTCCCTGCGCGATCCCTGATACGGACTGTCTGACGAGGATGAACTCTGGCGCGATTCATGAAGATCGTGCGTCCGATTTCCTGCCTGTGCCGCTTCCCTGCTCAGGTCCGCCGGGGTTCATCTTCTTCTTCCTGGTGCATGTAAGTGCTTGGTATTGTGATCCAATTTAAAAGTTAAATCCCGCGGTTTGTCCTAATCCGACGCCAAACAACCGCCCCCCCCCCCCCCCCCCCCCCCATCCGTGCCCCCCGCAAAATCGGATCACATGCACCAAAAACCCCTTTTAAACCCCTGTCCCTGCGGCGCAATACAGAAATGGACAGGATGTCCGACGAAAGTGCGGTCCACGGGGCCCTTAGTAAATAAGCCCCAATATATTCAGATTTAATCTTTTGCCTGTTTGCTAAAAACTATTTTAGCCAGATGGGTCTCTGTCCCCTTGGGGCTCACAATCTAATCATCCTACCAGTAGGTTTTGGAAGGAAACCGGAGGACCCGGAGGAAACCCACGCAAACAAGGAGAGAACAAACAAACTCTTTGCAGATGTTGACCCTGGGACTTGAACCCAGGTCCACAGCGCTGCAAGGCTGTAATGCCAACCACTAAGCCACCATGCTGCCCCATCCTTACTAATGATTCTCACCCTATGCATGTGCTGTTAAGTGGTCAGAAAAGTACTTTTAAACGTTTTCTACAATTTAAAAGTGAGACTAACAGATTTAGAAATTCTATTGGATCGTCAGCTTTGCGATTAGCCAACTCCGAAGATGGTGTCTCCTAAGTCAAAGATTATTGTTGTGTGTTTTTTCCTTTCTGTTGTTTCCATGTATTTTTGATCTATGTATGTATCAATTGTATTGCTATGTATTGTATGTTTTATGTTTGCTTTAGTGACGTAATTCCCCCTATGGGGACAATAAAGTTTCTCTATTCTATTCGTACTGGTTGGCTAAAGGATTTGACACTAATAGAGACCACCATAGTTTGCAAAACATGACAAGATATGGATGTCTAAAAAGATGGTGGACATAACAACCAGTGACGGCGCATCTTTCATTTTTCATGAAGGGTATAGAAAATGATAGCTGTGCTGTGATTGGTTGCTATGGGCCAACCATATGATTCTGCTCTAAGACAAATTGATTTCCCTCAGGCTGAATTTACATGACCTTATGAAAATATAGGGGGAGATTTATCAGAAGTGTAGGAGAGTAGAACTATTCTAGTTTCCCATAGCAACCAATCAGAGCTCAGATTTAATTTCCCTACAGCTGTTTATAAAATGAAAGCTGTATCTGATTGGTTTCAATGGGAAACTAGAACAGTTTTACCTCAGACATTTCTGATAAATCTCCTCCATAGTCTTAGATATTTGTGCAAGAAACACACGTTTTTATGGAATCATCGTGTTTGTGTTTTATCCTGTGGTCTCCAAATAGATCTCCACAACATGATTTAAAGTAGTTGCTACTACAATTTTTCCATATATTATATGGAAACGGGTTGTGTAAATTGTGGCACAATGATGTGTGTGTCTGAATAAGGCCTTATAAAAACAGGGATCTCTAAAGTCCCGGAAAACATTGTTGCTCATAGCAGCCAATGACAGTGAAGCATTCATTTTTCGAATGCAAGACATCAAGTAAAAGCTGTGCTAGGATTGGTTGCTCTGACCAACAAAGTTCTTCTACATGATGGTAGTAGTAGTTCCTGGACTACTCATGTGGCCTCCATAAAACATACAGAACATATGGGTCCTCTCAGGAGAAAATAACCACAAGGGGTTTTTGTCTGTAAACATTTGTATTTGGGAGACGTAGAAGGGGAGAATGGCGGCGATTTCAGTCACATGCTATCAATTTAGCTCCTGGCAGCTAAGTAGAAACATAAAATGTCCGTTTGTAATTAGTGTTCAGGACAATAAAAGATAGCAGGAAGAGGAAGCACCTCAGGGCTTTCCAGAGATTGTAATTCTCTCTGGCTTATTCCCCTCCATGTAATGGTGGCTCCCCTGTAAATACTCCGTGCCACCTGAGGGAACACAACAAAGCCGTATACTCTGACTAGATGTATCTATGAAATCTATAGAAGCTGAGAGAAAGTGGCACAGATTTATCATCAGGCGGGTATCTGTGAGCTGTAGTGATGTATTATGGGGCCTTAGAGTAATATCTGTGCTATCATTTTGGCACTTGAGGTGTTGGTATTGGATTTGCGAATTTATGACTAAAAAGACGCAAAGAAAAGTCGCAAACCAGTTCCAAAGTTTTTCCTGCACCACTATGGAAGTGGATTTCTGCTTAAATATGCAACTTTTTGAAAAGTTTTACTTCATAGACTTGTCTACCGCCTGATAAATCCGGAGGCTGCGTCTGAAGTGAAAAGTTGGCTCGCTTTCCTAATCCGCAAATCAGCAGATGCAATAATTTTGAGATGTTAAGGCGCCCCCCGTGCGTATTGCACAGAGATTTTCAGTGGTGAATGTAGATGCTTAAAACAATACAGGCAGTCCCCAGGTTAAGTACAAGATAGGGTCCATAGGTTTGTTCTTAAGTTGAATTTGTATGTAAGTCGAAACTGTATACTTTATCATTGTAGTTCTAGACAAATTTTTTTTTTTTGCCCCTGTGACAATTGGAGTTTAAAATTTTTTGGCTGTAATGGAGCCAAGGATTGTCAATAAAACTTCATTACAAACACTTTACAGCTGATCATTGCAATCTAGGACTATAGTAACATCCAGAGAGCTTCACCAGAGGTCACAGTGGGCAGAGGGGTCCGTCTTTAACTAGGGGCCATCTGTAAGTCGGGTATCCTTAAGTAGGGGACTGCCTGTAATCAAATCCCATCCCATGCACACACTGGAAATTCACAGCGTGCCCCAGTGCAGAGGTTGAGCTCCGTCTCCCAGTGTTGTGACATTAAAGCATCAGAAACCAACCGAATTGCCAGCTGAGGTAACAATGGGGGAACATTGGCAGCCATTCCCCTACGCGTGCAGATAGCCTTAGGGTCAGGAAACTGACGTAACTGCAATGTTACATCCCCCCAGTGTGTCCAGATGGGAGAAAATTGCTTATTTGAAAAAAAAAAACGTTTCACATCATCAAGTGTTGATCAGAAGAGGTTGAATAATTGACAGTAAGATAGAGTTTTTGTCATTTCCCCCTAGGTAATGGCTGCCACACTAATTTGCTTTTCTCGTAGGGTATCTAGTAGGTGTCTCTATACTTGGGCAGGGCCGGTTTTAAACAAATTAGGGCCTTATGCAAAACTTAAAGTGGGGGCCCCAAAATAAAACTATTTTATGAACAGTCACAGTCAGTAAGGGCTCCTGTAGCCCTGCAGAATAATAACACTGTGTAGTTTACAAGCAGTAGTATGGTAAGGCAATGTGTAATATGGGGCTGTATGAAAATGTTATAGGAGATAGACAGATGATAGATTTATGATAGAAGATAAATATGAAAGATTATATAGATATACAGATGCATACATTTAGGTAGATTATATATAGATAGCTAGAGAGATGATAGAAGATAGATAGATATAGATACAGGCGGTCCCCTACTTAAGGACACCCGACTTACAGACAACCCATAGTTACAGACAGACCCCTCTGACCTCTGGTGAAGCTTCTGAATGCTTTACTATAGTCCCAGATTGCAATGACCAGCTGTAAGGTGTCTGTAATGAAGCTTTATTGATAATCCTTGGTCCCATTACAGCAAAAAATGTTTAAACTCCAATTGTCACTGGGGCCAATTTTTTTTTTATCTTGATCTACAATTATAAAATATACAGTTTCGACTTACATACAAATTCAACTTAAGAACAAACCTCCAGACCCTATCTTGTACGTAACCCGGGGACTGCCTGTATTAGAGATTAAAAGATACATTAGAAGAGAGGCAGAAGATAGATAGATAGATAGATAGACAAAAAAATAGATAAATGGTTAGACAAATACAGGCAGTCCCCGGGTTACATACAACATAGGGTCAAAATAGATAAATAGTTAGAAAGACAGATCTATAGAGAGGACATTATAGGAGATAGACTAGACAGATAGGTGATAGATATATAGAGAGGAGTTTAAACCAAGGGGAATTAAAAGAGCAATACATCCCCTGCCCACAAAAGTCCACATGCAGGGGGCCCCTTTAGGATAGGGAGCCCTGGGCAAATGCCCAGTTTGCCCCCCCCCCCCCCTAACATCATCCCTGCTTGGGGGGCATATAAAAGTTTAGCATGGCTGCAAAGACTAAGCATAACCACAACACAGAACAATACTATGGCCGTGTGCATAAGCTCTTAAACTTTTTGCATCTTCCATTAGTTTATATACGGTAGGTTAGGATATACACTCACTGGCCACTTTATTAGGTACACCTGTCCAACTGCTCGTTAACACTTAATTTCCGGATGGTAGGGTCAGAATTTGGCGTCAACAACATGAAAGCATGGATACATCCTGCCTTGTATCCACGGTTCAGGCTGGTGGTGGTGGTGTCATGGTGTGGGGAATATTTTCTTGGCACTCTTTGGGCCCTTTGGTACCAATTGAGCATCGTTGCAACGCCACAGCCTACCTGAGTATTGTTGCTGACCATGTCCATCCCTTTATGAGCACAATGTACCCTGTAACATCTGATGGCTACTTTCAGCAGGATAATGCGCCATGTCATAAAGCTGGAATCATCTCAGACTGGTTCCTTGAACATGACAATGAGTTCACTGGACTCAAATGGCCTCCACAGTCACCAGATCTCAATCCAATAGAGCATCTTTGGGATGTGGTGGAACGGGAGATTCGCATCATGGATGTGCAGCCGACAAATCTGCGGCAACTGTGTGATGCCATCATGTCAATATGGACCAAAATCTCTGAGGAATGCTTCCAGCACCTTGTTGAATCTACGCCATGAAGAACTACAAGTCCCATGATCCTTTAGTTCTCAGTAACTCCTCCTCCCTCTTATGCTCTGCTCCCAGTGTAACAGACTGGCCTGCTCTGTTACCATAGTAATGATGTGTAACTGCTATTAAGGCACATTCCCTCACTGAGATGACGTCTCACCACAACACCGGCCATACTGGATGCACTTCAACCAAAATACAAATTTTTGACATAAAACAAGTCCTCACATGCAAATGTCAGCTATAAAACTTTTAAAAAGTGCTCTGTCCTGAAGGCCCTTTTAGGCTGTGTCCTTAAGGTGTTAAAGGAGGAGAGTGTGTTTGTTACATGGGACTGTATGTAGGTGGGCACTGAGGGTTTTACATGGAGTGGACTGGAATATTATATATATAGGGGTCACATGTCAGATCATACTGATATATAATGTCATTGCTCATAGAGACGCCCTGGGGAACACGTGATAGTAATGGGTTGGAGAACAACCAGCATATACAAGGTTACTGTATGTGGAAGCTATATGTAAATATGGATAGAGATAAGGAGAAAAAGGTGCACACAAGGAGCAGTGCTGTATCCAGGCCCGGCGTAGGCACTGGGCATACCTAGGCAAGTGCAGGGGCCCCACATAAGGCTGCACATATGGAATTCATGGGGTGAGGGGGCTGTATCTAATGAATCCATGCGGGGAGGGGGGATCTTTATGTAAATTAATGAGGGGGCTGTACACAATATAACCCATGAGGGGGCTGTATATAAATGACCATAAGGGGACTGTATATAAATAACCATGAGGGGCTGTATATAAAATAACCATGAGGGGGCTGAATATAAAATAACCATGAGGGGGCTGAATATAAATAACCATGAGGGGCTGTATATAAAATAACCATGAGGGGCTGTATATAAAATAACCATGAGGGGCTGTATATAAATAACCATGAGGGGGCTTTATATAAAATAACCACAAGGGGGCTTTATATAAAATAACCATGAAGGGGCTGTATATAAAATAACCATGAAGGGGCTGTATATAAAATAACCATGAGGGGACTGTAAATAAATTACCATGAGGGGCTGTATATAAAATAACCATGAGGGGGCTGTATATAAAATAACCATGAGGGGGCTATATATAAAATAACCATGGGAGGCTGTATATAAATAACCATGAGGGGCTGTATATAAAATAACCATGAGGGGCTGTATTTGAACATGACAATGAGGTCACTGTACTCAAATGGCCTCCACAGTCACCAGATCTCAATCCAATAGAGCATCTTTGGGATGTGGTGGAACAGGAGATTCGCATCATGGATGTCCAGCCGAGAAAACTGCGGCAACTGTGTGATGCCATCATGTCAATATGGACCAAAATCTCTGAGGAATGCTTCCAGCACCTTGTTGAATCTACGCCACGAAGAATTGAGGCAGTTCTGAAGGCAAAAGGGGGTCTAACCCATTACTAACATGGTGTACCTAATAAAGTGGCCGGTGAGTGTATATTATAGCTTATTTAATGTGTGTTCTATGGAAAGTGGTTGATTTTAGAATTTTTCTTAGGGGGATGGATCGCTTATACAATGTACTGCAATACAACGGTAATATATTGTGATTTTATCAGACTGCCTTTTAATATCGAAATCTTAATTACAGCTATTGACCATGACCTTCATGACCTGCCGATGATATATTTACTTTGGCCGGTCATGAAGACTCCAGTCTATTAAAGAAAAAAAAAAATCAACTCTACTCTTTTCCGGCCTCTCACCCCCATAGATCCTCTTCTTGATTGCTGAAGTTGTTTGCGTTGGCCACACACACTATGATGTAAGCAGTTTGTTGACATCCTAGAGTGTGCCATGGCAGTGACAGGTCCGTGTGTGATGTCATAGTCTGTGTGTGGCCAGCGTGCAAGGCTTGTCGCTGGCTGCTCACTGTAAAAATGATGCTAATAAGTGTGAAGGGCTCTGGCCTCCTTCTGTTACCTGTGCAGGAGCACATCCCACCCTCTTCTCTCCTGCTCAGTGTACCAGCATATAAAGCTACAGCACCCAGGAGCTCTGGTAATGCCTCCCAGAACCCTTCAGACTCATTAGCATATTTTAAAAATGTTGGATTGTCATACGAACCAGGATTAACAATGAAGCTTATTTGCAGACACCTTGATAACTGTTACAGCTGATCATTGTAGTCTAGGGCTAAAGTACAGTAAATTACCAAAATCCAGAGGTCTGTTTGTAATTAGGGGTCATATGTAAGTCATATATGGGCACAGCACACTTTTACTACTCTTAGCATGTATATATGGGCACTGCACAATACTACTACTTTTATCCTGTATATAAGGGCACTGCACAGTATTACTGCACTTATCGTGTCTATAAAAGCAAAGTACAGTACCACTACCCTTATCCTATGTATATGGACACTCCACTACTATTTTTCTGTATATATGGGCACAGCACACTTTTACTACTCTTATCCTGTATATATGGGCACAGCACACTTTTACTACTCTTATCCTATATATATGGGCACTGCACAGTACTACTGCTCTTATCCTGTCTATATAGGCACTGTAAGTGTACTGTGCAGTGCACCTATATACAGGATAAGAGCAGTGGTACTTACAGTGCCTAATAGACAGGATAAGAGCAGTAGTACTGTGCAGTGCACATATATACAGGATAAGAGTAGTGTACTTACAGTGCCTATATGACAGGATAGAGCACGTAGTCTGTGCGTGCCCAGATATATAGGATAAGAGTAGTAAAAGTGTGATGTGCCTCATATATACAGGATAAGAGTAGTAAAAGTGTGCTGTGCCATATATACGAAAAATAGTAGTGGGAGTGTCCATATACATAGGATAAGGGTAGTGGTTACTGTACTTTGCTTTATAGACACGATAAGTGCAAGTAATACGTGCAGTGCCCTTATATACAGGATAAAGTAGTAGTATGTGTGCAGTGCCCATATATACATGCTAAGAGTAGTAAAAGTGTGCTGTGCCCATATAGACTTACATATGACCCCTAATTACAAACAGACCTCTGGATTTTGGTAATTTACTGTACTTTAGCCCTAGACTACAATGATCAGCTGTAACAGTTATCAAGGTGTCTGCAAATAAGCTTCATTGTTAATCCTGGTTCGTATGACAATCCAACATTTTTAAAAATCAAAAACATTTTGGCTGGGGTTACAGTTATAAAGTATACAGTTCCAACTTACATACCAATTCAACTTAAGAACCAATCTTGTACATAACCCGGGACTGCCTGTATTCAGAGTAAAGGCACATCACACGACCGTATGATTTCTCAGTCCTGTATTGGGCCGTATGAGCCCGTATATACGTGACGTTTTCATCCGTATGCAGCACGTATTTAACCCATATTTTATACATGCCCATAGACTTTAAGGGCATACAGAACTGAAATACGGGAGAGAAAATGGCATGCTCTATATTTTATACAGCCAGTATACGGTACGTACACTCCAGTGTCAAAAACGGCAATTAAATGGTTTGAACGTATTGTCCATTGAAATGAATGTGGCCGTATGTAACCCGTAAAAAAACGGTACGTATACGGCCGTTTTTATACGTCCGTGTGAATGTAGCCTAAGAGTGTAGTTCTTTGCTGTGACCATACTATATATGCAGAATAGGAGTAGACTGGTTATATGCCATCCTTTATTTCAGGTATTTCTTACCATGTTCTTAATTTTGGATTAGTCATTACAATGTTACACCCATAAAACAATGGTGTCAATAACAAAATCATTAAACTTAATGCTCCGAGACAAGTGTGGTATGTAATCAGTGGATAATGTGCAGTTTAGGACCCGTCTACACCTCAGTTATTTCATCAGTTTTTTTTTACATGAGGTGAGGTTGAACATCTAGAACAGGCGCAGATCCTTCCATTATAGGTTATCTCTGTAAAGTTTGTACACCAGGATTGGCTCTCAAAACAATGCAGGAAAGTGAATTATGGATTGAGCCATCATTTTAATGCATATATTTGCCTATTGAGGCTATTACCAGATAACTCTGAAAGAAGACAATCTCCATTGAGAACAAAAGGATCAAACACATTGAAATCCAAATGCCCGATCATCCTTTCCCGAGATACATCTCCCATTGGGTGAACATCACATCTTGGCACATTAAACGGTTACTTGGTCCCAACCAAATCTCTTGGCTTACCCCATGTGAATTATGAGTGTGGTCACCAAAAGGTTTTACAACCTTATGTATTGCCTAGAAATGAGAAGTGTGTACATGGCTGTAGCAGAGAAGTCACCACTTGTACCCATCAAAGCTGAAGCCAACGGTTGTTCTCAACCGTCTTGGACAACCTTTTTGTGACCGGCAACTGTGGTGCTTAGTGTCCATGTGAATTTTAAAAAATATATAATATAATTTACAGGCAGTCCCCGGGTTAAATACAAGATAGGGTCCATAGGTTTGGTCTTAAGTTGAATTTGTATGTAAGTCGAAACTGTATATTTTATTTGAGATCCCGACAAAAAAAAATTTCCCCCAGTGAGGAATTGAGTTAACAATTTTTTGCTGTAATTGGACCAAAGATTATGAATAAAGCTTCATTAGAGACACCTTACAGCTGATCATTGTAGACTGGGACAATAGTAACATCCAGAGAGCTTCACCAGAGGTCATAGGGGGCAGAGGGGTTCGTCTTTAACTATGGGTCTTCTGTAAGTTGGGTGTCTTTAAGTAGTTGACCTCCTGTATTCATTTTTTTCTGCGCCATAGATTGTGCTTTCATTTCTTTTAAAATTTGATATAGATAAAAATGAGCAAAAAAGATAAAAATTCACACCTCATTTTTTTTTTACATTTGTGATTCAATATAATAGGTTGTATCAAATAATTTTTAGGCAAAGTAAGATTACCATATACACTCATCGGCCACTTTATTAGGTACACCATGCTAGTAACGGGTTGGACCCCCTTTTGCCTTAAGAACTGCCTCAATTCTTCGTGGCGTAGATTCAACAAGGTGCTGGAAGCATTCCTCAGAGATTTTGTCCATATTGACATGATGGCATCAACAGTTGCCGCAGATTTGTCAGCTGCACATCCATGATGCGAATCTCCCGTTCACACCACATCCCAAAGATGCTCTATTGGATTGAGATCTGGTGACTGTGGAGGCCATTTGAGTACAAGTGAACTCATGTCATGTTCAAGAAACCAGTCTGAGATGATTCCAGTTATGACATGGCGCATTATCCTGCTGAAAGTAGCCATCAGATGTTGGGTACATTGTGCTTAAAGGGATGGACATGGTCAGCAACCATACTCAGGTAGGCTGTGGCGTTGCAACGATGCTCAATTGGTACCAAGGGGCCCAAGTGTGCCAAGAAAATATTCCCCACAACATGACACCACCACCACCAGCCTGAACGGTGATACAAGGCAGGATGGATCCATGCTTTCATGTTGTTGATGCCAAATTCTGACCCTATCATCCGAATGTCGCAGCAGAAATCGAGACTCATCAGACCAGGCAAAGTTTTCCAATCTTCTACTATCCAATTTCGATGAGTTGTGCAAATTGTAGCCTCAGTTTCCTGTTCTTAGCTGAAAGGAGTGGCACCTGGTGTGGTCTTCTGGTGTAGCCCATCTGCCTCAAACTTGACGTATGTGCGTTCAGAGATGCTTCTGCATCCTTGGTTGTAACAGGTGGCGATTTGAGTCACTGTTGCCTTTCTATCAGCTCGAACCAGTCTGCCCATTCTCCTTTGACCTCTGACATCAACAAGGCATTTCCGCTCTCAGAACTGCCGCTCATTGGATGTTTTTTCTTTTTCGGACCATTCTCTGTAAACCCTAGAGATGGTGTGCTGAATGAAAATCCAAGTAGATCAGCAGTTTTGAAATACTCAGACCAGCCCTTCTGGCACCAACAACCATGCCACGTTCAAAGGCACTCAAATCACCTTTCTTCCCCATAATGATGCTCGGTTGAACTGCAGGAGATTGTCTTGACCATGTCTACATGCCTAAATGCATGAGTGCGCCATGTGATTGGCTGATTAGAAATTAAGTGTTACGAGCAGTTGGACAGGTGTACCTAATAAAGTGGCCGGTGAGTGTATATCCTAACCTACACGTATATAACTAATGGAAGATGCAAAAAGTTTAAGAGCTTATGCACACGGCCATAGTATTGTTCTGTGTGTGGTTATGCTTAGTCTTTGCAGCCATGCTAAACTTTTATATGCCCCCAGCAGGGACGATGTTAGGGGGGGGGGGCGGCAAACTGGGCATTTGCCCAGGGCCTCCTATCCTAAAGGGGCCCCCTGCATGTGGACTTTTGTGGGCAGGGGATGTATTGCTCTTTTATTCCCCTTGGTTTAAATCCTCTCTATATATCTATCACCTATCTGTCTAGTCTACTCCTATAATGTCCTCTCTATAGATCTGTCTTTTAACTATTATCTATTTGACCTATGTGTAGTAACCCGGGGACTGCTGTATTTGTCTAACCATTTATCTATTTTTTTGTCTATCATCTATCTATCTATTATTCTGCCTCTCTTCTAATGTATCTTTTTTAATCTAATACAGGCAGTCCCCGGGTTACGTACAAGATAGGGTCTGGAGGTTGTTCTTAAGTTGAATTGTATGTAAGTCGAAACTGTATATTTTATAATTGTAGATCAAGATAAAAAAAAATTGGCCCCAGTGACAATTGGAGTTTTAAACATTTTTGCTGTAATGGGACCAAGGATTATCAATAAAGCTCATTACAGACACCTTACAGCTGGTCATTGCAATCTGGGACTATAGTAAAGCATTCAGAAGCTTCACCAGAGGGCAGGGGTCTGTCTGTAACTATGGGTTGTCTGTAAGTCGGGTGTCCTTAAGTAGGGGACCGCCTGTATCTTATCTATCTATCTTCTATCATTCTCTAGCTATCTATATATAATCTACCTAAATGTATGCATCTGTATATCTATATAATCTTTCATATTTATCTTCTATCATAAATCTATCATCTGTCTATCTCCTATAACATTTTCATACAGCCCCATATTACACATTGCCTTACCATACTACTGGTTGTAAACTACACAGTGTATTATTCTGCAGGGTACAGGAGCCCTACTGACTGTGAATGTTAAAAATAGTTTTATTTGGGGGCCCCCACTTAAGTTTTGCATAAGGCCCTAATTGTTTAAACCGGCCCTGCCCAAGTATAGAGACCCTACTAGATACCCTACGAGAAAAGCAAATTAGTGTGGCAGCCATTACCTAGGGGAAATGACAAAAACTACTTACTGTCAAATTATTCAACCTCTTCTGATCAACACGTGATGATGTGAAACGTTTTTTTTTTTTTTCAAATAAGCAATTTTCTCCCATCTGGACACACTGGGGGGATGTAACATTGCAGTTACGTCAGGTTTCCGACCCTAAGGCTATCTGCACGCGTAGGGGAATGGCTGCCAATGTTCCCCCATTGTTACCTCAGCTGGCAATTCGGTTGGTTTCTGATGCTTTAATGTCACAACAACTGGGGGACGGAGCTCAACCTCTGCACTGGGGCACGCTGTGAATTTCCAGTGTGTGCAAGGGATGGGATTTGATTACAGGGCAGTCCCCTACTTAAGGATACCGACTTACAGATGGCCCCTAGTTAAAGACGGACCCCTTGCCCACTGTGACCTGTGGTGAAGCTCTCTGGATGTTACTATAGTCCATAGATTGCAATGATCAGCGAATGTAGTTTGTAATGAAGTTAGTTTTATGACAATCCTTGGCTCCATTACAGCCAAAAAAATTTTAAACTCCAATTGTCACAGGGGCAAAAAAAAAAAAATTTGTCTAGAAACTACAATGATAAAGTAACAGTTTCGACTTACATACAAATTCAACTTAAGAACAAACCTATGGACCTATCTTGTACTTAACCTGGGGACTGCCTGTATTGTTTTAGCATCTACATCACCACTGAAAATCTCTGTGCAATACGCAGGGGGGCGCCTCTAACATCTCACAAATTATTGCATCTGCTGATTGCGGATTAGGAAAGCGAGCCAACTTTTCACTTCAGAACCAGCCTCGGATTTATCAGGCGGTAGACAGTCTATGAAGTAAAAACTTTTCAAAAAGTTGCATATTTAAGCAGAAATCCACTCCATAGTGGTGCAGGAAAAACTTTGGAAACTGGTTGCGACTTTTCTTGCGTCTTTTTAGTCATAAATTCGCAAATCCAATACCAACACCTCAAGTGCCAAAATGATAGCACAGATATTACTCTAAGGCCCCATAATACATCACTACAGCTCACAGATACCCGCCTGATGATAAATCTGTGCCACTTTCTCTCAGCTCTATAGATTTCATAGATACATCTGTCAGAGTATACGGCTTTGTTGTGTTCCCTCAGGTGGCACGGAGTATTACAGGGGAGCCACCATTACATGGAGGGGAATAAGCCAGAGGAGAATTACAATCTCTGGAAAGCCCTGAGGTGCTTCTCTTCCTGCTACTTTTTTGTCCTGAACATAATTACAAACGGACATTTATGTTTTCTACTAGCTGCCAGGAGCTAATTGATAGCAGATGACTGAAATCGCCGCCCATTCTCCACTTCTACGTCTCCCAAATACAAATGTTACAGAAAAAAAACCCCTTGTGGTTTTTTTCCTGAGAGGACCCATATGTTCTGTATGTTTATGGAGGCCACATGAGTAGTCCAGGAAACTACTACTACCATCATGTAGAAGAATTGTTGGTCAGAGCAACCAATCCTAGCACAGCTTTTACTGATGTCTTGCATTCGAAAAATGAATGCTTCACTGTCATTGGCTGCTAGAGCAACAATGTTTTCCGGGACTTTAGAGATCCTGTTTTTATAAGCCTTATTCAGAACCACATCATTGTGCCACCATTTACACAACCCGTTTCCATATATATAGAAAAAAATTGTAGTAGCAACTACTTTAAATCATGTTGTGGAGATCTATTTGGAGACCACAGGATAAAACACAAACACGATGATTCCATAAAAACGTGTTGTTCTTGCACAAATATCTAAGACATGGAGGAGATTTATCAGAAATGTCTGAGGTAAAACTGTTCTAGTTCCCATTGAAACCAATCAGATACAGCTTTCATTTTATAAACAGCTGTAGGGAAATAAATCTGAGCTCTGATTGGTGCTATGGGAAACTAGAAATAGTTCTACTCTCCTACACTTCTGATAAATCTCCCCCTATATTTTATAAGGTCATGTAAATTCAGCCTGAGGGAAATCAATTGTCTTAGAGCAGAATCATATGGTTGGCCCATTAGCAACACAATCACAGACAGCTATCATTTTATACCTTCATGAAAAATGAAAGATGCGCCGTCACTGGTTGTTATGTCCACCATCTTTTTAGACACCATATCTTGTCATGTTTGCAAACTATGGTGGTCTCTATTAGTGTCAAATCCTTTAGCCAACCAGTACGAATAGAATAAAGAAACTTTATTGTCCCCATAGGGGGAATTACGTCACTAAAGCAGACATAAAACATACAATACATAGCAATACAATTGATACATACATAGATCAAAAATACATGGAAACAACAGAAAGGAAAAAAAAAACACCAACAAAATCTTTGACTTAGGAGACACCATCTTCGGAGTTGGCTAATCGCAAAGTGACGATCCAATAGAATTTCTAAATCTGTAGTCTCACTTTTAAATTGTAGGAAAAACGTTTAAAAGTACTTTTTCTGACCACTTAACAGCACATGCATAGGGTGAGAATCATTAGTAAGGATGGGGCAGCATGGTGGCTTAGTGGTTGGCATTACAGCCTTGCAGCGCTGTGGACCTGGGTCAAGTCCCAGGGTCAAACATCTGCAAAGAGTTTGTTGTTCTCTCCTTGTTTGTTGGGGTTCCTCCGGGTCCTCCGGTTTCCTTCCAAAACCTACTGGTAGGAGATTAGATGTGAGCCCCAAGGGGACAGAAGACCCCATCTGGCTAAAATAGTTTTTAGCATACAGGCGCAAAAGATTAAATCTGAATTTTGGGGCTTTATAAGGGCCCCGTGGACCGCACTTGTCGGACATCCTGTCCATTCTGTATTGCGCCGCAGGGACAGGGATTTTAAAAGGGGTTTTTGGTGCATGTGATCCGATTTTGCATGCGGCACAAATCCGCGGGGGGGGGGGGGGAGGGGGGCGTTGTTTGGCGTCGGATTAGGACAAACCGCGGGATTAACTTTTAAATTGGATCACAATACCAAGCACTTACATGCACCAGGAGAAGAAGAGAAGATGAACCCGGCGGACCTGAGCAGGGAAGCGGCACAGGCGGAAAATCGGACGCACGATCTTCATGAATCGCGCCAGAGTTCATCCTGTCAGACAGTCCGTATCAGGGATCGCGCAGGGACGGGTAAGTAAATGTGCCCATTGTGAACATAAGATAGAGCAAGAACCGCCCCTTGCGGTGCTCCAAGGTTGCTCACAATGTCATCTGACCATATGCTACCCAGGCGCACTTTTTAAGGTTTAGCCCTTAAATAATCCAAGATCCAGTGGTTCAGCAGAATCTCCACGACAATACATCGCAAGTTATCGTACAGCAGGCCAGGCGCTGCTAAAATCAAAGAACATTAATCTCACAGAGGACCTTGCCTAATCGTATGGGAGTACACTCTGTGATACTGGGTGTATGAGAGCATCTTCCACGCCCAATCTAGATGCTAAGCGATTGTAGGCAGGTACTGCAGGATCAAACACTCAAAACACCTCATTAGTAACGAAGTTCTTTTGGAGCATTTGTTTTACCAATTGGAACAATAGTCGATGCTTCCAAAAGCCTAGGTATCTATGCTCATCCTGAATATCTAGCAAAAACAATCCCATCTGAAAAGCACCCACCAAAAACTTGAGCATTTAGACCATCTGGTCCTGCTGATTTCGCAACTTCAGCTATGTAATTCACATGTGAAGTGGCATATAATCAAATACATTGGTTTATCACCAACATCCAGCAGCCTGGCCGGTCATCTCTGAGCAGCATCGTCTGTAGGACAAACAGAAAGTGGATTACCCCTTTAACATCAGCAGCCAGGAATTGGCGTGAATCCTTGGTGACGCAACTGTCTTGATATGGATTGTTACATCAGTAGGGACCTCCCACAATGTACACTCAGGGAGTGAGGATGGAGCAAAGTATCTGCTATTAGGGCCTCCACTGAGCGTAAACTTTATGCACAAGAAGGAAGCAGTGTTGAACGTAGGCTGATAAAATGGTTGTCAAAAAAAATAAACAATAACATACAATGGCTTTCAGAAGAAATAAACCTTAATTCCTTTACCTCTATACGCGACAGTTATTTCATTTACTATAATATATACACATCACCGGACACTTTATAGGTAACCGTCCAACTGCTCGTTAAACAATTAATTCTAATCAGCCAATCACATGGTGGCAACTCAGTGCATTTAGGCATGTAGCATGGTCAAGACAATCTCCTGCAGTTCAACCGAGCATCAGTATGGGGAAGAAAGGTGATTTGAGTGCCTTTGAACGTGGCTGGTTGTTGGTGCCAGAAGGGCTGGTCTGAGTATTTCAGAAATGCGATCTACTGGGATTTCACGCACAACCATCTCTAGGGTTTACAGAGAATGGTCCGAAAAAGAAAAAACATCAGTGAGCGGCAGTTCTGTGGGCGGGCAAATGCCAGAGGAGAATGGGGAGTGGTTGCGAGCTGATAGAAAGGCAAATAGTGACTCAAATCGCCACCTGTTACAACCAGGTAGACAGAAGAGCATTCGAACGCACAGTACGTCGAACTTTGAGGAAGATGGGCTACAGCAGCAGAAAGACCACACCGGGTGCCACTCTTTCAGCTAAGAACAGGAAACTGAGGCTACAATTGCACAAGCTCATCGAAATTGGACAGTACGAAGATTGGAAGAAAAAACGTGCCTGGTTGATGAGTCTCGATTTCTGCTGCGACATAGGATAGTAGGGGTCAGAATTGGCGCGTCAACAACATGAAAGCTGGACCATCTGCCTTGTATCAACGGTCAGGCTGGTGGTGGTGTCATTGTGTGGGGAATATTTCTTGGCACTCTTTGGGCCCCTTGGTACCAAATTGAGCATCATTGCAACGCAACAGCCTACCTGAGTATTGTTGCTGACCATACCACCCCTTTATGACCACAATGTACCCAACATATGATGGCTACTTTCAGCAGGATAATGCACATGTCATAAAGCTGGGAATCATCTCAGACTGGTTTTTGAACATGACAATGAGGTCACTGGACTCAAATGGCCTCCACAGTCACCAGATCTCAATCCAATAGAGCATTTGGGATGTTGGTGGAACGGGAGATTCTCATCATGGATGGGCAGCCGACAAATCTGCGGCAAACTGTGTGATGCCATCGTGTCAATATGGACCAAAATCTCTGAGGAGCTTCTAGCACCTTGTGAATCTATGCCACAAAGAAGTGAGGCGTTCTGAAGGCAAAAAGCGGGTCCAACCCGTTACTAGCATGGCTTAACATGGTAGTATTTTGTTTGTGTATTGGTATTCTATAATATAAAACTATATACATGAGACACTTGGCCAGGTTAACACCAATCACAAATAAACATGATACGTGGGGTTTTGGCTGGACCGTGATCGCCGCAGGGGATTGCACTTTCTGCATATTCTTCTTGCCATCTGCATGTAAATACTGTTAAATTATGTAAATATCTAATGCAACACCAAGTAATATTAAGTGTTTATACACAAGCCTTTATACACAAGCTCGCAGCCATGTTTAGATGGTCAATGAGTTTCCACATGTCTAAAACGAACAATCTTAAGCTTATGATCCGTCTTCATCCACCAAATATAAAGAGAAAAAAATAGTTGTGATGGGTTTTATATAAAGCCCTGCAGAGGCCTGCAATGCTTCTATGGAGGTCTAACAACATTACAAATATCAATCTACAGGAATATAAATAGCAAAATTTAAAGATACCACTAAATGTAGAACATGCACAAAAATTAAAAAAAAAAAAAACCTCCCGGATCCAACTATCTACTTACATTGAACTTTTTTGTCACTTATAAAATAAAAAACTGATAAATATAAAAAAAAAATATTCTCGGTTATTACCCCTTACTGTCCTATGTCTGATTGACTGCAGTAGCCGCCCCCTACAATGTTTAGCTATACGTGCATCATGATGACTTGTGGGGGTCCTTCCAAAAAAAAAAAATTTCCATGATGAGATGAAGAAGCGTTTGGCTTACTTAAAAGAAAGTCAGTCAGCACTGCATTGGTCCCTTCCCTTCAGTTTCTTCTGCGGAAAGTATGACTACAATACAAGACTGTAATAAATCTTTGCTTGTTGAGGCAATGTACCCTACCCATTACACCACCTTGGTCAAAATGCAATGACTGGTGTCAAATTTTGGGGCATCTTAGGAGGAATTACATGGCACAATGGGGCTTATTTATAAGGGTCCCGTGGCCGCATTTTCGTCGGGTTCCTAACTTTCGGGGATCGCACAGCGATTGTGTGATTCAATTGGGTGGGTGGGGCCGTCGGACGATCTGACGGATGATGAAAATGAGCTTGGGCTTTAACATTTTCAATGTCCCGCGAAGAACAAGCACTTAAGCAACCAGGAAGACGAAGGTGAACTTCCAGCGGACCTGAAGGGGGAGGAGGGAAAATGACCAGGAAGGGGATATCGGGCGACCGCTCGTCGGGTAGGGATGGGAAGGAGATGTGCTTCTCTGGGGAGTGAGAGCGTAAATCTGCCATGGTATGGTCCTTAAGACAGGAGACTGTCAGGCAGAGCAGAGAGCCTAAACTAAGGGGTTATGGGGGATTTATTAGGTTACAATGAACGTTAGAGGATACGAAAGTATTAGAGAGCCCCTTTTCTTTCCCCCCTCTCTTTTTTTTTTCTCTTCCCTTTGCCCCCCCCCCCCTCCTTTCCCTTTTCCTTCTTTATCTTTCCCCCTCCTCATTTCCTTCTTCCCTTCCTTCTTCCCCCTCTCTCTCCCTTCCCTCTCTTTCTCTCTCTCCCCCTTCTCCTTCTCCCCTCCCTCCCCACTTTTCCTTCCCCTCCTTCCCCCCCCTCCCCCGCCTCGTCCCTTCTTGGGGGGCATATAAAGTTTAGCAGGCTGCAAAGACTAAGCATAACCACAACACCAGAACAATACTATGGCCTGTGCATAAGCCTTACTTTTTGCATCTTCCATTAGTTTATATACGTAGGTTAGGATATACACTCACCGCCACTTATTAGGTACACCTGTCCACTGCTCGTTAACACTTAATTTCTAATCACCCACATATGGCGGCACCTCGTGCATTTAGGCATGTAGACATGGTCAAGACAATCTCCTGCAGTTCAAACCGAGCATCAGTATTGGGGAAGAAAGTTGATTGAGTGCCTTTGAACGTGGCATGGTGTTGGTGCCAGAAGGGCTGGTCTGAGTATTTCAAAACTGCTGATCTACTGGATTTTCATTCGCACAACCATCTCTAGTTTACAAGAAATGGTCCGAAAAGAAAAAACACCAATAGCGGCAGTTCTGAGAGCGGAAATGCCTTGTTGATGTCAGAGGTCAAGGAGAATGGGCAGACTGGTTCGAGCTGATAGAAAGGCACAGTGACTCAAATCGCCACCTGTTACAACAAGGTAGGCAAAGAGCATCTCTGAACGCACAGTACGTCGAAGTTTGAGGCAGATGGGCTACAGCAGCAGAAGACCACACCAGTTGCCACTCCTTTCAGCTAAGACAGGAACTGAGGCTACAATTTGCACAAGCTCATCGAAATTGGATAGTAGAAGATTGGAAAAACGTTGCCTGGTCTGATGAGTCTCGATTTCTGCTGCGACATTCGGATGATAGGGTCAGAATTTGGCATCAACAACATGAAAGCATGGATCCATCCTGCCTTGTATCACGGTTCAGGCTGGTGGTGGTGGTGTCATGTTGTGGGGAATATTTTCTTGGCACACTTGGCCCCTTGGTACCAATTGAGCATCGTTGCAACCCACACACGCCTACCTGAGTATTGTTGCTGACCATGTCCTTCCTTTATCAGCTGTAACCAACCACACTCTGATGCTACTTTCAGCAGGATAATGCGCCATGTCATAAAGCTGGAATCATCTCAGACTGGTTTCTTGAACATGACAATGAGTTCACTGTACTCAAATGGCCTCCACAGTCACCAATCTCAATCCAATAGAGCATCTTTGGGATGTGGTGGAACGGGAGATTCGCATCATGGATGTGCACTGACAAATCTGCGGCAACTGTGTGATGCCATCATGTCATATGGACCAAATCTCTGAGGAATGCTTCCAGCACCTTGATTATCTACGCCACGAAGAATTGAGGCAGTTCTTAAGGCAAAAGGGGGTCCAACCCGTTACTAGCATGGTGTACCTAATAAAGTGGCCGATGAGTTTATATGGTCATCTTACTTTGCCTCAAAATTATTTGATACAACCTATTATATTGAATCACAAATGTAAAAAAAAATGAGTGTGAATTTTTATCTTTTTGCTCATTTTTATCTATATCACATTTTAAAAAATGAAGCCAATCTATGCGCCAGAAAAAAATGAATACAGGAGGTCAACTACTTAAGACACCCAACTTACAGAAGACCCATAGTTAAAGACGAACCCCCTCGTCCCCCTATGACCTCTGGTGAACTCCTCTGGATGTTACTATTGTCCCAGTCTACAATGATCAGCTGTAAGTGTCTCTAATGAGCTTTATTCATAATCTTTGGTCCAATTACAGCAAAAAATTTTGAAACTCCAATTCTCACTGGGGGAAATTTTTTTTTGTCGGGATCTACAATAATAAAATATACAGTTTCGACTTACATACAAATTCAACTTAAGACCAAACCTATGGTCCCTATCTTGTATTTAACCCGGGGACTGCCTGTAAATCATATTATATATTTTTTAAAATTCACATGGACACTAAGCACCACAGTTGCCGGTCACAAAAAGGTTGTCCAAGACGGTTGAGAACAACCGTTGGCTTCAGCTATGATGGGTACAAGTGGTGACTTCTCTGCTACAGCCATGTACACACTTCTCATTTCTAGGCAACACATAAGGTTGTAAAACCTTTTGGTGACCACACTCATAATTCACATGGGGTAAGCCAAGAGATTTGGTTGGGACCAAGTAACCGTTTAATGTGCCAAGATGGTTGTTCACCCACAATGAGTAGATATCTCTGGGAAGATTGATCGGCGCATTTGGATTTCAATGTGTTTGATCCTTTTGTTCTCAATGGAGATTGTCTTCTTTCAGAGTTATCTGGTAATAGTCTCAATAGGCAAATTTATGCATTAAAATGATGGCTCAATCCATAATTCACTTTCCTGCATTGTTTTGAGAGCCAATCCTGGTGTACAAACTTTACAGAGATAACCTATAATGGAAGGATCTGCGCCTGTTCTAGATGTTCAACCTCACCTCATGTAAAAAAAAAACTGATGAAATAACTGAGGTGTAGACGGGTCCTAAACTGCACATTATCCACTGATTACATACCACACTTGTCTCGGAGCATTAACTTTAATTATTTGTTTAATTGACACCATTGTTTTATGGGTGTAACATTGTAATGACTAATCCAAAATTAAGAACATGGTAAGGAAATACCTGGAAATAAAGGATGGCATATAACCAGTCTACTCCTATTCTGCATATATAGTATGGTCACAGCAAAGAACTACAACTCTTAGGCTACATTCACACGGACGTATAAAAACGTCCGTATACGTACCGTTTTTTTACGGGTTACATACAGCCACATTCATTTCAATGGACAATACGTTCAACCATTTATATTGCCGTTTTTGACACTGGATGTACGTACCGTATACTGGCTGTATAAAAATATAGAGCATGTCCTATTTTCTCTCCCGTATTTCATTTCTGTATGCCCTTAAAGTCTATGGGCATGTATAATATGGGGTTAAATACGTGCTGCATACGGATGAAAAACGTCACGTATATACGGGCTCATACGGCCCGTAAATACAGGACTGGAGAAATCATACGGTCGTGTGAATGTCGCCTTTACTCTGAATACAGGCAGTCCCCGGGTTATGTACAAGATTGGTTCTTAAGTTGAATTGGTATGTAAGTTGGAACTGTATACTTTATAACTGTAACCCAAGCCAAAATGTTTTTGACTTTTAAAATGTTTGGATTGTCATAACGACCAGGATTAACAATGAGCTTATTTGCAGACACCTTGATAACTGTTACAGCTGATCATTGTAGTCTAGGGCTAAAGTCAGTAAATTACCAAAATCCAGAGGTCTGTTTGTAATTAGGGTCATATGTAGTCTATATATGGCACAGCACACTTTTACTACTCTTAGCATGTATATATGGGCACTGCACAATACTACTACTTTTATCCTGTATATAAGGGCACTGCACAGTATTACTGCACTTATCGTGTCTATAAAGCAAAGTACTTACCACTACCCTTATCCTATGTATATGGACCTCTCCACTACTATTTTTCGTATATATGGGCACAGCACACTTTTACTACTCTTATCCTGTATATATGGGCACAGCACACTTTTACTACTCTTATCCTATTTATGGGCACTGCCAGTACTACTGCTCTATCTCCTGTCTATATGGCACGTAGAGTACCACTACTCTTATCCTGTATATATGTGCACTGCACAGTACTACTGCTCTTATCCTGTCTATATAGGCACTGTAGAGTACCACTGCTCTTATCCTGTATATATGTGCACTGCACAGTACTACTGCTCTTATCCTGTCTATATAGGCACTGTAGAGTACCACTGCTCTTATCCTGTATATATGGGCACTGCACAGGTACTACTGAGTGGTACTCTACAGTGCCTATATAGGCACTGTAGAGTACCACTGCTCTTATCCTGTATATATGGGCACTGCACGGTACTACTGCTCTTATCCTGTCTATATAGGCACTGTAGAGTACCACTACTCTTATCCTGTATATATGTGCACTGCACAGTACTACTTCTCTTATGCTGTAACTACAGGCTCTGTATAGTACTACAATTTTTATTCTGTATATATTTAGGTACTTCACAATACTCCTATCCTCTATATTTGAGGATAGAAGAAGCTGCTTGCAATGTTGGCCATGATGCAGTTGGTTTTGAAGAAAAGACTTTCATTGAGCTGGAAGTCGGAATATGAACTGCAAGATCAGACTACACACAAGTCAGTTAATGTAGTCTGTAATCATGGAAACGCATAAATCTGCATGGGTGCTATAGTCACAAAACAAGAAATGTGGGGGGGGTTTCGTGAAAATTATTTTCAAAGTTGACTTGTGTGTTGTTCAAATGCTTTGGATCAACATATTTAAGAACATTTTAAGCAATGGACAGCAGTTAGCCAATATAATAAGAATGGGTCAGTTTCGCTGGCCGGTTTTGCACTTGTGTGGCCAGCATATGTATTTCAGATTCCACAAGATCATTGTCTGTGAACAACAGACAGACACAGTTTTGCACCCTTGGGCTATATTACCAGCAGAATCCCGCAGAGCGGAGAATAACAGAGCTATAACACATTCCAAGCAGTCTTTATAATGCTACCACTGGATATGAATTATTTTTTTTTTATATAGGTCTGGGTTTTGTACCCTTGCAGAAGAATGTCTGCAAATTACAGAGGCTGAGAGAATAGAAGTCTGTCCGTGATGCCTACTTATACTACTTAACGAGAGTGACATTTTTGTGAGCCTTAAAAAATTTACGGGGGAAAAAAATGTCAATTTTGAAATCCTAAAAATTGATAAATGGTCTAATCTATAGGATCATATACATAAACTAAATAATTAATGTAACAGACACTTTATGAATACTAGCCCGCTCTTGATGCCCGTTCTTATGGTAAGTTCTCAGTAGAGGCTACTCTTTACTCCACAAAGCCAGCATCAATGTTCCATTCAAGATCTTACTTGTAAACAATGAAATGTTTTTGCTTTTCTGGACGGCTGTTTTCCCATGCTGCCCCCCAGTCTTTTCATCACCCCTCATCATGTCCCTCATCAGCCCGGATTAATTGTGCGCTCAGAGAGTGGAGCTCCGTCATCGTGGCAGGAACGCTGGAATTCCTCCTTATTTGTGCCTTCTTCCTTAGTCTTATCAGCTTCATCTAATCAGGTTGCTTCTGCGGCCCTAAGACTGTGACCCATGAGGATATTGAGCAGTTTGTTAGCCATTAATTCTTCCACCGAGTTGTTTAACAAGCACTTAGTTCTGTTTTGTTCCTTCACACAAAATGTGTTGTTTTCATTGAGACTATTTGACTGACACTTGTGTTCTACTTAGAAGCTCTCTCGGATTGTAAGCGCATAGGGGACTATTATTCGTGAACACGAGGAGCGCATACCTTCTAACTGCCCCTCATTGGACATAAGTACTTGAGTTGTGAGCTTACTTTATGGTTTTATGTTGTGCTACTTACTGACTCCTTAACTATATACAGTGGGGGTCATTTATTAAGGGCCCGATTCGCGTTTTCCCGACGTGTTACCCGAATATTTCCGTTTTGCGCCGCTTGTACTTAAATTGCCCCGGGATTTTGGCGCACGCGATCGGATTGTGGCGCATCGGCGCTGGCATGCGCGCGACGGAAATCGGGGGGCGTGGCCGAACGAAAACCCGACGTATTCGGAAAAACCGCCGCATTTAAAAACCGAAAATGTGTCGCATAAGGACCGCTTACCTTCACCTGGTCCAGCTCGGTGCATTCCGGCGCGATGAGTTTACTTTCAGCGCAGCAGCGCCACCTGGTGGACGGCGGAAGAACTACCTTATTAAATCCCGGCCGGACCCGAATCCAGAGCGGAGAAGCCGCCGCTGGAACGCGAATGGACCGGGTAAGTAAATTTGCCCCAGTATGTTGTTTTGATGAGCCATTAATAGTTATCGTAATTGGCTGAGCCTGCATGTTAACAAAATTGGTTCGAGATACATTTTCCAATCTCTGGTTGGGACCTATTATGGTGTTGGACCATAACTTGTGGTCAAGGTAACTTGTTGATCACTAGATGTCCAACTGATGGCACCCCCACCTATCACAAGAATGGGGGGCTCATCTTCAATTGCATGAATGTAGATGCAGGTCACACGCACTTTGTGGCTATGTTTGACTTTAAGGAGAAATAGTTGAGTGGAGAGCTCTATTTTTGTGATAGGTTGGGGTCTTATTTGGGAGACGTCCACTGCTCAGCATATCCACTAATCTTATATGTATCCTGGTCATGTAATGATCACATGAAGCACCATTCATTATTTTAGTGGTCATGTTCATCAGAGATTTTTTTGGTAACGAGCCCTGCATCAGTGTAAACCTAATTTTACACATTCTGTTATTAATTGCTCCGTTACACTCTTTTAAAACAGAGGGTGTAACTGAAGCCCAGATCCAGGTGTGAACTGAGCCATAGCTGGCCTGGTCCTCATATATGGGCAGGTTTTTCAAATTAGGTTGGAAAAGTTTTTGGAATACCTAAGAAGTAAACGGATAGTGAGGATATGTTATCAGATTTGTTCTCTGGATTTTGCTAAAGTGGACAATGCTCATCCGCGCTCTTCGGAAGAAGTCTGTTGCATGTCAGTTTATTGGCAAAAATCAGCAGTAAAATATTCAGATTTTGCTACAAATTCTGTGTAGCAGAACTTGAACTTTGTAATTACCTTCTTATTTGGACAGACCTTCCAAAGGATTTTTGGAACGTTTTGACACTTTTGCACTAGTCTATGCACTTGCTGTCTCATCTTATTGTTGTTCTTTGTAAGTTCTAATAATGATCATAATCATAATGATCTTCTGTCCTGTTCTCGCTTTAGTTTTGGGAACTTTCCATGTACAAACCCTCACGATAACGTGGCTAACATATGTGTTGCGCATTCTTTACCATACAAGGTGGTCTCCAACAACGATACCATGGGGTAATCGGTTTGCAAAGTACTTTAGTCCAAAGATGGGCTCTATTTGTTTGACGAATAGTATATTTTGGGAGTCTATTAAATATTTTGTAGCACAATTTACAAGTATTCTACTACAGAATGTGTAGGTGCCACATAAATACAGAATCTTCCACCCCACCCTTTCCCTTCCCTATGCTGGAAGCCCAGCCAGATCATTGCTAGTGCACATTTCAGTGTTCTTTGTACCAGTCTGCACCATATCAATTGACACCCACTTCTGCGCTCGTACGCCACCACTATGTGACTGTATGTTGGAAGTCGGTTATTTGAGATGCTCTGTCAGATGCTAATGTGGTTTACTCCACAATGCTTTCACAGCTTTCTGCTGGCTGCGGAGACTTATCTGTCATTTATTTCTACCAGAATTCCCATGTAGAAGTTCCCAAAGCAAGCCAAAACTTTTTTTTTTTTTCCCTCCTCAAATGAACATTCACACTGCAAGGACCCAAATTAGCATTACAAGATGCAGAAGTTTGGTTTACCTTGTGATCTCCATCAGGTTTTTTTCAAAAATTTGGAGGACTACCAAGTGGTCTATATTTATTCAGCTCCTTTTGCCTTCATCGGTTCACTGATCTTTCATCAGAGTGATGAACTGTTTCCTTTCCCAGTGTACTCTGAAAAGGCACCAGTGTTATGCCTAATTAATCCTTAGGCCCTACGCTTTTAATATCCAGGAACTGAACAGAACTGTTGACTGCTGACAGCATTCCTGCTGCAGAGCTGCCTCCGTACTGATATTGCCGGTCGCGTTTCCCTTACATACACCAGGCTACACGGAGAGCTGTCATAGTACGAATGTTCTAAAAAAAAGACCATAGAAATTTTTTTTTAAAAAAAGCATGTTTTCTCATTTCTGCTATTTTCCCCATTAATATATTTTTTTTAGATTTTCTTATCAATGTGAAGGTCGTATTAAATTTTTACAAAAAAAATGCTAAAAATAGCTTTCTTCAAGTGCAGGCAGCTCCTGGGTTATGTACAAGATTGGATCTGTAGGTTGAATTTTGTAAGTGTAAGGCCCCTTCCACACTTGCCTTGCATATCACGTCAGAGTTTGATCAGGGTGCGATCAGGGTTTGGTCAGTGAAAAACGCACATTTTGCATCAGAGTTCAATCAGTTTGCAGTCAGAGTTTGTTCAGTGTCTCAGTTTTTCACGCGCGTTTTCAATGCAATTTCAATGCGTTTTTCAAGCGCAGAAAATGCGCGTGAAATGGACTCAGGACTGAGCTCTATCTTTTCTATGGCAATTGATGCGTAAAAAACGCATTGCACTTGCAAGTGTCTCAGAGTGCAATGCGTTTTTGATGCATCTCCATAGACTTGTATGGTGCGTTTTTCACGCGCGTGACTTGCAAAAGTAGAGCATGTCGAGATTTAAACGCGCGTTAAAGAAACGCGCGTCTGTGCGTGAAAAACAATGCAAGTCTGAAAAGACCCATTGATTGCAATGGGTCAGAGTGCAATGCAAGTTCTGCACGTCAAAATCACGCGCAGAAAACGTGCGTGAAAAACGCAAGTGTGAAAGGGGCCTTAGACGAAATTTTGTCCCTGTGAGAATAGCATTTTTTGGGTTATCATGGGAACAAGGGATTAACAATAAAACATCATTGCAGACACCTTTCGTAACTCTTATATTGACCATCACAGTCCAAGGCCAAAGTTCAGTAAATTTCCAGCATCCAGAGAGCTTCAGCAGAGGTCACACTGTTTGTAACTAGGGGTTGTGTATTAGTCGGTTGTTCTTAAGTCGGGGACCACGTGTATAGTAATTTTATGGCCAAGGCTTATTGTCTTAAAGGCTCCAAAAAACACACTAAAAACTGGGCAAGACTCACATGGCATTTTCTGGATTCGACTTTGAGGTGGTTGTCTTCTGCAAAGCAATAGTCTCATGCAAAAGGGTTTACTCACTTGTGGCCACCCATCATGGTTTCAGTAGTGATTATGTCCCTGCTCCCATTGAAATGCGTAGACAAACAAGTTGTTGGAGGTGCTCAACTTTTTTTACAAGAAAAACACAACAATCTCGTGGCAGAGAATAGAAGTGGTGTCACGCACCCTAAACGTCAGACTTTATCATCATCTTAAATCAAAGCAACGGAGAAGGGAGGTCCCTCCAGGGTGACGCCCATTTCTATTCGTGATTAATTGTGGTTTTCCAACTTATCTGCACAAATGTTGACCCATAGGTTCTGTAGGTTTGTTCTTAAGTTGAATTTGTAAGTAAGTTGGAACTGGTATATTTTGTAAGTTTTTACGCCAGCCAAATAATGTTTTGGTTCCTGCAACATTTGGGTTTTAAAAATATTTGGGTTTTCGAGGGAATACGGATTAAAAATAAAGTTTCATTCCTGCCACCCTTTTTCAGTTTATCATTGCAACCTGGGGCTAAAGGATAGTAACTTACCAGCATCTAGAGAGCTTCACCAGAAGTCACGGTGGGGAGAGAGAACTGTGGGGAGAGAGGCACCGGGGAGAGGAGGAGGGGGTGAGTGCCACTCACCCCCGCTCCTCGCTATAGAGGAGCATGGCGCACAGCACCGTATGCCGAGAACAGATAGTACATGTCCTATCTTTTTATGGGGTGCGGAACGGTACGGTGCTGCACTTGCGCTTCACTGTACCGCTCCCGTAGGGTGCCATGCGCCCATTACCATCTATGGGCGACGTGTTTAGGCCGTATATGCATCGCCCATATATACATCCCCCAAACGGCAGTGTGAATGCAGCCTCAGCCGGATGATCTTATTTCGGGGAGTGCCTGTATTTATTGAACATTCTGCTCTATACTTTGGCATAACTAGGAGAGGAAGAGCCCCATAGCAGACTTCTGAATAAGAACCTACTTACCCTGTAAAAAATATACAGACAATATATACACACCATATATACACACATACTACATAATATACACAAACATACAGCATATAGATATCACATATGCATATTCATTTACAGCTCATACACATCACAAATACACACATATAGCATATTCACATCCAATACCCCAGATTTTGGGCCCCCTCACACGCCGGGCCCCATAGCAGCTGCTATGGCTGCTACCCCTGTAGTTTTGCCCCTGTTTATATAGCATGGAGTCCATTGGAATCTGTTGGTCTCTGATCCAGATTAATGTAGATCACTTTGTATGATAATATCATAGTGCCGCTACCTTGTCTTACCATATTTGGATTTTTTCGGAGCCTTATGGCTTTTGTTAAGTAGAACTTTTGTGTCCCACCAATGTTAACATTCCAACAACTTAAAAAAGAATTTGCCAATAAGAAAACATTTTTTTAATGACTTTTTTACCTGCCTTTTCTCCCTTTTGTAAAGCAAATAAGGAGGGATTTTCTCCTTTTGGTTTTGCACTCCCAAGTTTAGGAAGTTTTAATGATTTCCTTCAGGGGTCCCTTTTTAAGTTCAAATGAGAGACCACTACAACAATTAATTTGTCCCAGCTCCACTTCATATTTCCATTTAGTTTTTTTCGGGAACAAACTGTTACTAATTATCCAGGATTCTGTCATAAAACCTATAAGACGTTCCAGCTGGGCTAGATCAACTTTTTACACCATTTTGAACAATGGAATGGCTTTGTTGCCGTGGTTTACATTAAATGAGACCTCTATTCTTCTTCTCTTAAAATTTTTACAGTAGTTCTTGACTCCGGCTTTGAAAGGTGGAGATCCGAGGTTTTAATAAGGTGGAAAATGTTCTTGATTGAAGAGAGCGAATGAACTCCATATTGTCTACATCATCGCTTTGTTAGTTTAGAAAGGTTTTTTCGGGATCAGTCATTGCAATTGATGAGGACTATGTTCATTAAGACACTTTTTTTTTTTTTTTTTTTCAAGCAATTACATAATTTGGGTACAGGAGAAATTTAAGTGAAAGAGCCAGTGAAATTTTCCACCTAAATTACACATCCCGTGACTCATTACATCCTGTGTCTGCAAATTGTTATTGGAGTCTGTTGTATTATAAGGAACGCTAGGGAAACATTGTTACTTATGAAACCCTACAAATGGGACCCTTTAAATTGTTGCTTATAAGGGACAGAACGGGCATTGTTTTGAGATAATAGATGTATACATTGATGCAACCTTTGGGTCAAGCTGGACCCTGAAATAGCTTAAAGCTGCCTTTATCCCTATAAATACTCTGTTAACCCCTTTCTTTGTTTGGAAAGTGAAAAAGTGGGTGAAATATAGTGATAAAACACATATATTAAAATTAAAAAGTGTGATCTTGTGTTTCAAGCAAGTGTTGCTTGTGTCATGTTCACACCATGAAATTTTAACATGGATTTCATCTTATATCCTGCACCCAAATCTGTGGGATTTCCACTATCCCATTGACACGTATGGGAAAATTTCTATCCGGATGTGGCCTATTACCTATTTGACTTGAAAAATGTGGGAATAAGGCTCCCTGCACATGCACATTGTTTTTGCTCATTTGCTACTTATTGATTCAGTGGATAGCACACTGATAAATTAATTTCTATGGGCTCTCACACACAGCAGTGGTTTACAACGCCCCATGTGTAAGCCTACTGCTGAGCCATAAAGCTCAGCGCTGGTTCTGTAAATAACGAATCGTAGTAGAATAAGCCAAGCAAATAAAATGATTGTACTGTACTCCTGAATACACTGGACTCATGACTAATTACTGTAATCACAGCGCTTCTATTAAGCAAACATCTGAAAAATGAGGTTAAATCTATGGCCTTTGTACTGATAAAAAATTAAGCATATAACACCAAGGAATTAAAATATAACTTGAAGGAAATCTACCATAAAAATCCATCATGATAAACCAGGGACACTTACTCATAGATCATAGATTATATTTGTCATCCGTGGCTTTATTTCTTCTAAAATCAACTTTTAAAATTGTAACAGAGCTCCTTCATGCTGAAGATTCACAGGCTGTTACAATGGGCAGAAGATGATTAACCAAATCTCCCTGCTCTCTCTCTCTCTCCTCCCTCTGCCTGTGTAATCTAGCAGCAGCAAGAAGTACAGGGGTAGGGCAGACCTGCTCTGCTCATTCTAACAACCTATGAAGCTACAGCACTGAGGGGCTCTGGAAACACCCCCAGAGCCCTTCTTGGCTTTACCCACCAAAAAAGTCTCAACTGCAACAATAAAAGTCTCAAAAATGAATACTTTAAACCTGACAAGGTGATAAACCCCCCCCCTTTCATGTGTCCTATTAAATACTTGTTTTTCAATGTCATGGAAAGACTTTTCCACTTCCTTACCATATCGCTACCCTGCACTCTCAGTAGATACTCCACTAAATAAAAATTCTTTATTGCTTTATTCTATGGGAAACAGTCAACCAAACATGTAAAAATATGTCTTTGTACAACTCTAAAAATATATGTACACAGTTGAGATATGGGACAACAATAGAGTTTCTATTAGACCAGATCCACATGACCTATAGCTAATGACCAGAGTTGTGCTCTGCTGTAAGTGCCATTGTGCCCGGTAATGTATATGGTGGCGCCTTGTTTTCATACTCCTGACTTGTGTTTTCTCAGATGCAGAACATTATGTAATTAGTTTTTGGGTCTCCTACTTCCCTTTAAGAGATGTTTCCCATTCAAATTAAAGGTCTCTTCTATTACCCAAACAGTAATTGTGCCGAGCTCTCGAAGCCTCCGTCAGCTTGATTTAATTGTTAAACATTAATTTGCTTAGAAAATGCTTCAAAGACCACGGGCTGGAGGATGGCTGAAGGGAGAAAATATTAATAGGTGCTTAGAAGTGAAAACAGTCGTTTGTTCTCTTTGTAGCCTTGGGTCTGGTTGGTCTTGTGGAAAATTAATAGATTTTTAATTTTAAGAAAAGGAGCTTCATTCCTTGAAAAAGATGTACAAAACGTCTTTATAATTTTAATATAATTTCCTACTAATTAAAAAATAATATATATAAAAGTTAAATCCAATTAAACTGACTTCACTATGTCTTGGATTTGTCTTTGGATGGAAGGTTCCATCCATACTGGTGGGGGGATTCTTAGCTAGAAGAGAGCGGTAGGTGGCCAATAAAAAGAAGATATACACACAAATGAACCCACCATGGGAACATAATAGTATTACAGCAGATTAGGTTGAATAAAGACTCCACAATTCTTCAACGTTGATCCAGAAGAAGGCAGACGATTGATGTTAGTTGGTTTATAGTGGGGCACAAATTCCAACTCAAAATACCTCCCGTCCACTTTATAGGTTACAACCAGATAGTTAACGGGTTGACCCCCTTTTGCCTTCAAACTGCCTCATTCTTCGTGGCACATAGATTCAACAAGTGCTGGAAGCATTCCTCAGAGATTTTGGTCCATTTGACATGATGCCATCACACAGTTGCCGCAGATTTGTCGGCTGCACATCCATGATGCGAATCTCCAGTTCCACCACATCCCAAAGATGCTCTAATTGGATTGAGATCTGTGACTGTGGAGGCCATTTGAGTCCAGTGACCTCATTGTCATGTGCAAGAAACCAGTCTGAGATTCCAGCTTTATACATGGCGCCATTATCCTGCTGAAAGTAGCCATCATTTACAAGGTACATTGTGCTCATAAAGGGATGGACATGGTCAGCAACAATACTCAGGTAGGCTGTGGCGTTTGTACCAAGGGGCCCAAAGCGTGCCAGAAGAATATTCCCCACACCATGACACCACCACACCAGCCTGAACCGCTGATACAAGGCAGGATGGATCCATGCTTTCATGTTGTTGACGCCAATTCTGACCCTACCCACCAATGTTCGCAGCAGAAATCGAGACTCATCAGACCAGGCAACGTTTTTCCAATCTTCTACTGTCCAATTTCGATGAGTTCCCACAGAACTGCCGCTCACTGGATGTTTTTTCTTTTTCGGACCATTCTCTGTAAACCCTAGAGATGGTTGTGCGTGAAAATCCCAGTAGATCAGCAGTTTCTGAAATACTCAGACCAGCCCTTCTGGCACCAACCACCATGCCACGTTCAATGGCACTCAAATCACCTTTCTTCCCCATACTGATGCTCGGTTTGAACTGCAGGAGATTGTCTTGACCATGTCTACATGTCTAAATGCACTGAGTTGCCGCCATGTGATTGGCTAATTAGAAATTAAGTGTTAACAAGCAGTTGGACAGGTGTACCTAATAAAGTGTCCGGTGAGTGTATATTCTTCTGAGAATAAATCTCTGGATCAACTTCCCATCCAAAGAATCTAACTCCCATGACACATTATCAACATTTGTAGAAAGACCCAAAGACCCCTGTTGAATTAACTAGGATACTCAGCCTAGTAGCTGAGTAGAGTTGAGAAGTAGCTGAGTCTTGGGCTCGCCAAACTCAATATTGTCCTTACTAGAGATTAGCCTACCCGATCTTTAGGTTTGAAATCCTCCGTTCAGCAGCTCTGCATAACTCAGATATGTTGCCAATCAGGCAGATTTATGCCCCTAGCAATTAGGCATGGCTGTGATTGGCCTGTCCACCACGTGTCCACCTGGCCAATCACAGCTCTACAGCCCACCTATCCACATGTCTGGGTTATGCAGAGCTGCCCAATGGAGGACACTGAACCTAAAGTTATCTCTAGTCCTAACTCTCCACAATTATATCAGTTTCCTACCAGTCATTATTAGATATTAGATATTGCTTTCTGCGCTTGTTTACAATCCGTCTAGTAACATGCTCAGCGCTCATCTTTCATTGTCTGTTGTTTTTACCCTAATGATAAGTAAACGGGTAAATGAGGTGACAGCCAGTTTATTTACATGGTTGGCGTGTAGGACAGCTGTTCACAGAAATTTAGAAGTGTCATTAGGCTAGCCAAAGGGTATGAACCACTGAAAAACTTCTCTGAAGGGAGTTGGTATATCCAACCACTAAGCCAGAAGGTTCCTCAAGGTTTAGATAGGTTTAGTCTCACCTTGCCTAAGTATGGCTATCATGCCAGTGTCCACCAAACCAAAGTTGTGTTTGTAACTTCATCTTTAAAAAAGGACCAGACTTTCGTAAAGGTGGATAACCTGGTGGCCACACGCAACCACTTCTGGAGGGGATATCTAGAAAGACACTGCACCCTGGATAGTTCTGTGTGACAACATCAGGGGATATTTATAACACGTCCATCCAAACTGTTCGGCTCGAAGTGTTGATTTTCCTAAAAAATGTGTGTAAATGTTCTCAATGTAGTCCTACTCCAAGTAAGTTCAGACACCCCAGAGTTCCTACTCCTGTGACATTTCTGCATCTCTGGCATCTTAAATACTCACCTGCTTCAACTTCTACTGACATCCTCTATAGAGGAAAAACAGAGCTCCGACAAATTGGATTTTTACTGGTCTGATACATATTTGCCTCTTGGATAGTCATATAAATACATCATCTAAGGCTGAGTTCACATCTGTGTTGTGAATTCTGTTTTTGTGTTCCGTCGGAAGAGCAGATAGATGGTATTAAAGGAGTGATGGATCTGTGTCTGGTGAACTCCATGGAATTATAATGGAGTCCATCAGGTTTCATCTGTCATTTATGATGGAAAATGCTGTAGTGGCTTTTCAATACAGCTTCTAACGCGGCCTTACATAGGGTACAAGAAAGGTTAGAAGAATGTCATAGGGATAAATACTTTACAAGGTAAAAGTATACAGTATGGAAACGTCAAAAGTGGTCAAAAAGATAAAAGTCCTCAAAATCCAATGAAGAAAGAGCAACGTGGGAGCTGTTCACACTTCAAGACCTAATTCAATCTGCACATAATTTAGCCTTCAAGGCGATTGCCATAGATACTTGAGTAAACTTGCTGGGATGTACACACTGAGCCATAACTGCCCATCAATCACACACATTGTTAAGGTAAAGCTAGCAGGATATCCCCTCATACCGGCTCCGCATATTTTTATACCCGGCACATGGCGTGGTGTCAGTCTGAGAATGTCAGGTACTAATCTGTGAAATTTCTCCGGAGCACTGAAGGGTTTTCTAAATGAGCTTAGTGTGCGCCCCCTTCATGGAGCAGTGCTCAGACTTGGCACAAAAGGTTATGACATCATGTGTTGATTTCCATAGACTGCAGGTAAACCCACTACAGTGTCATGATGTTTGCTTATAGGGCTGCAGCGTTAACATCGTGAATGAGCCAAAAGTTCAATGACTGGATTCAAAGGTCACTTGTTGTACGGTAAAGGAAATCCTCAAGCCGAATCCATCATGATAAACCAGGAACACTTACTCATCTAGATCTAGGCACCGTGACTGTGGTAATATTTGTTATCCATGGCCTCCTCCATTCTAAAATCAACTGTTATAATTATGCTAATAAACCGGAAGCGCGTTAAACCTATGTGCATGGTGATAACGGGACGAGCATCTGAGGGATATTTCTTCATTCTTTGTAAATGTCCACCCGAAAGGCTTGGAAAGAAGTGTTGAGTGTGTTTTAAGGTTTGAAGATGTAAATGTCCATGACTTAACTTCTACTGACAAACTTCTGTTTCCCATAAAACATTACTTGAGAAGGAAGCCTTGGGGAGAATGTACACGGTCCGTAGATTTTCTTCATGGAATTGGTGCGGAAAATGTGCTGCTGTTTATAGTGGCTTTGGAATCGTTGTGTTTTCCATGTACCTTTTGCTGAATCTACATAGAGATCAGCACCTACTCATGAAATCCTCTTGTGGTCCAGGATCCCTCTGTTTCACCTCTCTTGAGAGAGATATAGTCCAGTATAGTCAATGGGGTTCATCGGAACCACCCATATTATGAGGCATCTCTTCCTCTCTGTAAGTTTCTACTTTTCTGCTCCTTTATAGAATCCCACATGACATGTGAACACGGCCATATCAGACACATACAATGGGGACATTAGTATTTATTGGGCCCCCACCAAAGTTATGTCTTGGGCCTTTTTTGCAAAGCTTCACTCAGATATGCAGAGAAAGGAGTCCACTGCTCCATGTTATGTTCTAGCTTTAAATTGTCATCTTTAGGAATATTGATGAGCAGACCCGATTACATTTTAAAATTCTGTTCAGGACACGGACCCCAACCAGTAACACTTGTGCTGTCACCAAGTGTGGGTGTTAATTTTTTAAAAGTCGCCAGCAGCATTTCAGCTACTGCGACATACACCGCCATTTTGGGGATGGTTGTCGCTCCCCTTAAAGGAAATCTATGAAGAATTGTAAACCAATTACACTTATATGCTGGCAGGATCTGCTGTTCTTTTTAGCTTTTTATGCCCATGTTTTTACAAAAAAAAAGGCTTTTAAAATTATGTAAATGAGTCTGAAGGGCTCCTTGCTCGAAATCTATGAATTGAACCTGGAGCCCCTCAAGCTCATTTGCATAATTGTAAAGCCTTTTTATCTCATAAACAGAAGGGCATAAAAATCTAAAAGATGAGTAAGTGTTCTTGGTTTACAGTCCTTGATCCTGGTGGTCGATTCCTTTAACGCCATTGGGGAGCTAAGAGTTAAAGTGTTAATGCCTAACCTGGTCCTGCACCCCAATTTCTTATGAAGTTTGGGGTCAGGTCCATGGGAACCAAACCCGCAAAGTTCAGTACGAACCCGAAGTTTGCTGTTTTGGTCTGCTCAAAACTTCTGAGGAAGTCAGTGTGGGGTCCCACGATCGCTAGTGTTCACATGGCAATGGCCTTGGTTGCATTATGGGTAAATCGGACCCCAGGCACATGTGCTTTTACACATACACACACCGTAAATGTGTGGTAGTAAAGTAAGTGCAGAGTCCTAATAGCTAGGCTCTGATGTCATGGCTCTTAATACTATGAACGCTATTATTCATACCTCGTTTATGATATTTAATGTCCTCAGATACCTATAAATTTCTCTCTTTATATATTTAACTCCAAATACTATACTTCCAGATCCTTAAATTTCCATTTCTAAATATGAGGTGATAAGTATGTATCCCCAGCAGCCCTCATAGCTCACAGCATCAAGTAACAGGTAGTCAGATCCCGGAAGGGGTTAAATGCATTTGGAAAACAATCATCAAGGATATTATTAATGGACAGGAAAGGAACTATTTGTCAGTCTGTGTTGCCTGCCAAAAGCCATCAAAAGTTTACTCAACGGATTTTGAAAGTAGCCATTGTCTGTCGTCTTGCGTTCTCGAATGCAGAACCGCATAGTATAATTAGATAAAGCAGCTGAGTTATTGGGTATAATTAGTAACAAACCTGAGATCATTTGTAATGGGGCCATTTAATGATGCATTGGTGCTGGAGAGGTGCTTGGATTTCAAGGACATGTCCATTAACACCTATATTACTAAAAATAACAGTAATATAACAACAATGATACTAATAAAGTCATAATATAATAGTTGTAATGTCTAAAAACAATATAATATTTGTAATATAGTAATAATAATACTAATATAAAGTCATAATATAATAGTAGTAACATCTAAAAACATTGGGGCTTATTTACTAAGGGTCCGCGGGCGCACTTTCGGCGGTTTTTCCGACATTTTCAGGATTTGCGTCGCTGGGACAGTTATTTAAGTGGGGATTGAGTCGCATGCGATCGGATTGTGGCGCGGCTGCGCTGCCTTTCATGCGTCAGAAATTCGGGAGTGTGCCGTCGGACAACCCGACTGATTCGGACTGAGCGCGGGATTTAAAAACCAAATTGTGTCGCAATCCAATGCACTAATATGCACCAGGAAGAAGAAGGTGAACTCCGGCGGACCTGAGCGGGGAAGCGACACATGCAGGATATCGGGCGCACAATCTTAGTGAATCGCGGCAGATGTGCATTGCGGTCGGACAATGCACTTTCGGGGAACTCCACAGACCTGGTAAGTAAATGTGCCCCATTGTGATAATAATTATAATATAGTAATAGTAATACTAATATAAAACCGAAATATAATAGTAGTTACATCTAAACACATAATAATAATATTATAATATAGAAATAATAATATAAATTCATAATATAATACTAGTAACATCTAAAAACATGGTGATAATTAGAATATAGCAAATAATAATATGAATATAAAGTCAAAATATAATAGGAACTTATATAAAACAAAGTATTATAAAAAAAATACTACTTCTAATATAAATACTATAGTAGTAATTAACAATGAAATAAAAACAATAAATTTGATAATATAACAATGGGATGATTTTGAAAACATAGTGATAGTAATATAACAATGATTGTAATGAATCATAATATAACAATAATATTGTCATAAATGCTACTGAATAATAAAATGTAAAATGGTCAAATAAATGATAGAATAAAATAGGCAAAGTATTAATGATGGTAAAAACAATAAAATTACTTTTAGACGTAGTAGTACTAATTTTGACGGTTTAAAATGACAATAATTTCGATGTAGTCTGACCCGTCGATAGGGGATATGGTCCCAATATTGTTTCACATATACACTGGGTAATTTGCTAAAAAAATTTTAGCGCTTTTATTGACCTTTTGGTGTTTTACGCTGAATCTAAGTAATTAATTAGAGATATTCAGCTACAGGAACCAAACAAGTCTCCCTCACATCCACAACTGATGGGCAGAGGGATGATAATATAGACCCCCATCTGGCAACAATTAACTATCAGCAGCCCAGTGAATACACAGACTACAAAGTGTTTATTGTGTGACACTCCACTACCGATCCGGGCGCAGGGAAACTTCACACAATGACAAGGACTTTGGTGAAATGTGGCCCTGAACTATGATGGGAATTTTCTAATGGTAAGTGGAAATTTTTTGTACAGTATCGGCATAACCCGAATAAATTCCCACCTCCCATTACTGTACTGGGGACCCCAATGTGTCTGTCCTGGGACACTGGAGAACTATGAGCTGAGCACATTCATGTATAGTTTACTGGAAGACTCAGTATGATTTGTCATTTATTCACATAAATCTCTGCTCATTCTGGGCTTATGAGTTTGATCATACAGGGGAGGACGTCAGTCACTGAATAGGACCAGAATACACAAAAAATCATTTATCAATGTACTCAGCTCCTCCTGCTCTATAACATTCCACATGTAGATATAACGCTATGTACTATCTGTTTAGTTTCTCCAGCTCTATAACATTCTGCCCAGGGGCATAACTACAGCAGTAGCAGCCATAGAAGCGGCTATGAGGCCCACAGTGTCAGGGGGCCCCAGTATCCGACCTGACTCGCTAAAGTATAGGGGATGTACATCGTTATATACATATTATGCTGCACATTGTGCATACCAATGGAGCACATTTACTAAGGACTTTGCGCCGCACTTCTGATGGACTTTGCACATTCTTCTAGGCGAAAATGGCTTGCTTAGGTATTTAAGAAGTGTCTGCGCCACTATTGTGTCGCACAGGAATTTTTTTGTTGCACATCAGCGCTGGCTTTCACGCGACACAAACTAGGGGGTGCTCCGGCAAGTCGGACCGTGCGCCAGATTTAACATGCAGATTGTGTCGCACGTCAAAAGGTGCACCACAAAAAAAGTTGGTGAACTCTCTTGGGCCAGTGCAGGGAAGCGACACATTCATGATTTCTGGCGCTTGTTGTTAATGAATCTGGCGCACCGAGTATTATACAGCTCAGATAAGAAATGTCAGGGGAGATGGAGGGGATAGCAGAACAACAGGACTAGGGATCTGTTATCCTTCTGTGTACTTCCCCCATGTGGTCAGCAGCTACTGGGACAGATCTGTGTAAGTGTATAAATGTATATATCAGTAAGAGTGTAAAAATGTGTGAGTACAAAAATATGTATATTTTGAGGGAGTAGGGGAGCCCCATTCAAGTCTGCTATGGGGCCCGTCTCTCCTAGTTATGCCTCTGATGATTCCTGTGTAAAATCGGCTCAGCCCCCCTCCTGCTCTATAACATGCTGCCTGCAGATAGACACTATGTAAATCTGCTTGGCCACTCCTGCTGTGTACATACTGCCTGCAGATAGGACACTATGTAAATCTGCTTGGCCGCTCCTGCTGTGTAACATGCTGCCTGCAGATAGGACTCTATGTAAATCTGCTCGGCCGCTCCTGCTGTGTAACATGCTGCCTGCAGCTAGGACATTATGTAAATCTGCTCAGCGGCTCCTGCTGTGTAACATGCTGCCTGCAGATAAAACATTTTGTACAGTCTGCTCAGCTCCTCCTGCTCTATAAGATGCTGCCTGCAGATAACACCTTTTGTACAATTTGTCAGCTCTCCTGCTGTTAACATGCTGCCTGTAGATAGGTGTACTATTTAGAATCTATTCAGCTCCTCCTGCTCCATAGCATTTCCTTTTTTTGTAATCACAGACGGACACGGACCCGATAACAATACAATGTATTAATTGTATTAAAATCTGATTTGTTTCTGATCCGTATGTATTTACACATCACTGCTGCAGCCAATCACTGGCCTCAGCTGCCTCATACTGTACACCATTGAGGCTAGTGATGATCATGATGGGAAATACAGCAGAGGTAGTAACCACTCCATAAGGAAGAGTCCAAAGCGTGTATTGGCCGTGAAAAGGGAGACGTCTACGTAGATGACCATAAATCATTGACCATTGAAGATCTATTCTATCACATTGAGATCCGTTGAATACTGACATTATGGTTATGATGACGATTTTAACATTCACTTTTACAATCCAAAATCCACAGAACTTTTTGGTTATTCAATTAACACTGCCCCGATTATTCAATAAACCACTTGGGACAAGGGGAGGACGTCTAACAACTTTCAATGCACTTCACATCAAGAGGCTCCACTAGATCCAGTTGTGTCTATGACCACTATCCCCCATCCGATGATTGGCCGTGGGTTTTGCAGCGTACCGTATCAGGTGATGGAATTTCGGCTTGTAGCCCGGGCCGTGACTATTGCATATTAACATGGTGCAGGGTTAAGGACTTGCACAATGTCTACTTTGTAGTCTGTGTATCACATCAAGTTTGTACATGTTTAATAGCTACAGATGTAGGCGTGTGTTATCATGGCAGGCTTCACTCAGTACAGGACATTTCCAGAGATTTATATTCGTAGTTTTGGGTGCTGTCACCATTCGCTGGCTGCATTGGAGGTAGTGTGACTTTTTGGGAATGTTTAGCCAGATAAACCGATTTATGAAAAAAGACACCAGAAATCTCAATGGGGTGGAGATTGTCAACTTTTTTGTGTTTTTTTTTATATATGAGAAATCGTTATCAGCTAAATTTTCCAAAGAGCCACACTACCACCAATATAGACAATATGGTGACAGCACAAATTTATCAAATATTGTGAGAGGTTAGATACTTCAAGGGTTTGTCCACTAATATAACTTTACGTAAATCGAAGGACATCTACCACCAGGATGAAGGATTGTAAACCAGTACACTGACATACTGGTGTGTGCCTCCTATGGCAGGATCTGCTCTCTTTTAGCTTCTTATGCCCTGGTTTTAACAAAAACGGCTTTATATGCAAATTAGCCTGAGGGCTCTGTTTCCGTAGATGTTAATGGAGCCTCGATCCCCTCAGGCTCATTTGCATAATTCTTAAAGCCTTTTTTTTAAAAAGAAGGGTATAAAGCTTAAAGAAGAGCAGATCCTGCCAGAGGGACATACACCAGTATGTCAGTGTGTTTGGTTTACATCCTTCATCCTGGTGGTAGTTGTCCTTTATAAATATTGGTGGTCCAGTTTCCTGGATGGAAGTACGTCTATTAGGGGTGAGCACACCCGTTCAGATTCAGCTCATGTATCAAAGCCTAACACTCACCTCCCACAAATAACACTGTGATTGGTGTGGTACTGATTTAACAATTGCAGCACCGATCCTGGTGTTACCAATGGGAGGGGCTTAGTGAGCACCAACTTGAAATTAACTTCTGCATTGGGGATCCGAATCCGCAATGTTGGTGCGGACCCGTACACGATCATCACTAATGTCATGCTTGTACCATATTTACTATATTTTAGATATAAATTTACTTTTTGACATAAAAACATTTACTAGTCAAGTTCTGTGAATTAGAAGGATATGTCTCATTGGTACATGGTATGGCTTCCCAACATATCAGAATATTGGAGGTCTCAGTCCTGATCTGTGGGACAATACATTAAACAATTATTTACCACTTTGCTAATTCAGAAATAATTGGGTTATTAATCAAATATACAAATAATACAAAAAAACTCCATCTGATTAACCCCCGTGAAAAAGCTCTTCTGAAATCTGCAAAAGGGCAAGGCCTTGATGAATGGGAAGTCGTTTCTTAGGCAGCTGTAGACGATGATGAATGATCTAGGAGCCTCTTATAGGATTCCTGCCATATTAGGTTAAAGAGAAATGGTTGGTTTATGCGTTTTCATGCAAATGTCTAGTTAGCACAGAAACTCTCAACATAAGGACGCTGATGAGTGGAAGTGAAAATGTTAACCAGAGGATCTTTGAAGGAGCCCACAACATTGGAGTAAAGGTTTTACCATTGATGAACCTACACTTAGATTGGGTCACTAGTATTTAATAGATGGGGGGTCCAGCTCCCAGCACTAACACCAATAATCTATTTACACTCATACCATACAGCACCTATGTAGTTTAAGTGTCGTAAGGAAGGGGTGAGGGTTCTATGAGCTGACGCCTGCCTCGATTTGATATCTCCTAAGTTGACCTTTGCTTTTGTTGATATTGCTGATCTATTTTAATGATGGGTCACAGCAGTAAGTCATGGTCAACCCCTTTGGCCAAAAAACATATTGGCCAAACTGCTGTAAAACTCATCTAGGTTTCCTCAATGAGAACCATGACTTGACACCCACAAGAGATCTCATTGGAGCCAAATGGTGTCTGGTGGTGGCTTATTGTACATCATCTATAAAGGTAAATGTGCATTCTCAGCGAGCTAAATGTCCATCTCTATCAGGGTCACGAGAGATGGCTATCCATTGTTAATTACTTCCACAAGGTAGAAAGACAAAGACATTGGGTCCAGAATCCCACACTATGGCTATTGTTCACAGTACTGATGTAGTATTAGGAAGTAGAAGAGCATTTGGAGACCATCAAGCCCCAGAGTCATGTCCACCTCTGATTTCCTCTTCTATGACATTCGTAAGGTCTTAAGGGTGATTTTTGTTAATGGTCATCTGCACAAGTCATGTATGTTCTAAATATGTTGAGTAACCAGTTTCTCCTTGAAAAAATATCCTGTTGTCATCATAGTGTGATTGCTTTTGGGTGTTGGTCACTTTATTTTGTATTGATTCCTTACTTTTACATGGTGGCATCTGTAGGGTTGAATTCTTTGTATTTTTGAAATCTATATTGCTCGAATCTTGAATATGTTGGTGCACAGGGGGGGGGTCTTGGCTCTATTCCTATCAGTGTTATAACATTGTTGCATTTTCATATTTAGGATACCAATACAGACAGTCCCCAGTTAATACAAGATAGGGTCTATAGGTTTGTACTTAAGTTGAATTTGTATGCAAGTCGAAATTGTATATTTTATAATTGTAGATCCAGACACATTTTTTTTGCCCCTGTGACAATTGAGTTTCAAATTTTTTTGCTGTAGTTGGACCAAGGATTATCAATAAACCTTCATACAGACACCTTACAGCTGATCATTGCAGTCTGGGACTATGTAAGGCATCAGAGAGCTTCACCAGAGGTCACAGTGGGCAGAGGGGTCCGTCTTTATCTACGGACTGTCTGTAAGTCGGGTGTTCTTAAATAGGGGACCGCCTGTAATTCACCATAGATTTAAGACTTACAATAAAGTCCTGTCTCGCATGTAATGCTATTCTTCCCATTGAAATAATGGCTGCCCCCAGTCCAGTTTCAATGGAATTTGCAGCGGATGCTTTGAATGTGGCGTGTGACGCAAATGTGAGCAGATTCTGAATATTGTTCTATGTTGAAACTTTTTTGGCCCCTGCTTTATAAAGTCCATTGTCCATCCCGCAATGGCCATGGCCATAGAAGTCTATCTTCCAGCAACAGTCTGACTACTTCCTTTTCCACTTTATTAGTTACTTCCACTTCGACCTATCAGATCAATCAGCTGTGATTAAACTATTCTTTTTTCTTATCTGCTTCCTGGGAATCAAAACCAAAGTGAAAATGTCCTTCACCAGGAGAACGGCCGCTGACTATTACCACAGCGACCTTTATACAATAGCTCTCACATTGCTGCTGCTCATGTGCGGAAAACTTACATCCTTAATGGACCACTTTCTTATCAAATCACTGATACCATCTGGCATGTTGGAAATTTTGTGGATTGGAATAGCATTGTTATATGGGGTAACATAAGAAAAGACTTCGTTTGTTGAAACGTCTTTCAGTGGTCAGAGACATAGCAAGGCTTCCTTACCTAGGGGAAGGGTTGAGGATCCTATCAATGTTAGTGGTATGTTAGCATTCATCATGGCATCCAACACTTGGGGCATCTACTTTGGTATGGCTCACAATAAGACTAGGGGTACATGGATGAATGCCATGGACAAAATGTAGATCCCAATGTAACTATGGGACCACAGACTTCAATGTTTCCAAGTATTTGCGTTTCAACTTTTTTTCAACTTTGCTTAGGAAGCAGGGAAGTAATCTGGGAATCATAGTAGGGCAAGTGATTGTATTGTGAATCACAGATGACTTTGGGCCTTGTATTTTGTGAAACTTAGGCTTCAATGAATACATCTGGGCAGGAATGTTGGTGTTTCTAATATGACATAACCTGGGTCCGCCAGCACCTACAGGACACTAAAAGGGGCTGTCAAAGCTTTTTCACCTTCCCATTCCTGTGCAGATCTCCTGTAATTGCGTCAAAGCTCCAGTGATTTATAAAGCTGTGCTAGTCCATGCTGGACCATTCAGGAATGGGGATCAGTCCATAGCTTCAATGGCTCATCTTGCAGGAACTCCCGACACACTCGGCCACATGACGTCTAGTATTGTCTCTCTATTCGAAGGAACCCAGGGCCAACCACACCAGCTTATCATCTCACAGGGATCTCATCTAAGGATCTCATCTGTACCTAATGGCAGTCAGGATACCTCTGGCGATCACATGGAAGGCTGCGCAGCCCTCAAAGAAATGCCACCCGACACCATTACTGACACTCGCCTAAAGGTCATGCGAAGGATGTGCAAGCAGCAGACTCATGCACATCTCCAGACTCATGCACATTTGTGGCTGCCGGAGGTCACTCTGCAGGCGGTTTCTCCATGCACAAAGCTGAGAAAAGTGGTCCTGCTGCTGGGCTATTGCTCTCCTACTGCCCCCTCCACACTCTGTTGTCCGACCTGTCTCCTGGAAGCGCCTCAGCCAAGCAGACTCAGCAACTTCTTGCACCAGATCACATTGAGTGTGCAATCCTAAATGTGGGTGCAACTTGTGTGGGTTGTAGAGTCCGTCTCATGGTAGCACGAGTGTGAAACCACGAAAACATCATCCAGAAAGCATTGGCACTGAGAATTGGTCTGTGGTCTCCACCTGCAGAACCACTCCTTATTGAGTGTGTCTTGCTAATTGCCTGTGAAATTGATTGTCAATCAGCGGGCTTCCTAAGTGGACAATCTGATTTCACAGAAGTTTGATTTGTTTTGGATATTATAATAAGTGTTTTTTCATTTGTTTGGTAATGTATAGTATTGATCCAAGAGAATTAGGGATACTACATGCGGCATTTGCGCTCAGGATACTCAAAACCGGGCTATGAAATGAAGTTGCCGTGATCCAAAGAACAGGCATATAGTAAAAAGTTTCTATGTTTTTATGACAATAAAAATGCATTAACATGTAAAAATTGGCTGGAGACGGTCAACAGAGTTATTTACCATAAGACTATGGGTTTAAAACTCTGTGCTAATAAAGGAGCCGCGTTTCGGTTCGAAACCAGACCTGTCCTGACTGGAAACGTTTTATGGTTAATTTATTTTGATTCTAGCTATAATCTATAATCGAGCTATAAAACTTTTGAAATAAGACCTGCTGCCTTCTAGATATTTTTACTTGAAGTTGACCTGTGATTTGGGCCAGTGAACCATCCAACGTCCATAAACATCTGCAATTTAATGTCCTATATTACCCTATGTCATCTCTGTCTGATGCTGTAAGAGAAAAAAAAATCAAACACTATATTAGAGAAAATGTGACCTATATCCGGTGCTCCAGCGCCAATGGATTTCTTCATTGAAGCCAGCATAGATGGAAAGTTTACAATCAGTATTAAAATCCTGTGAAAATCTCAAGTCAATTTGTACAAGTCCAGGATATGAAAATGTCAGCCACGCCCGGAAGCGTATCATTTGGTGCACTCATCCCTTACGGGTAATTGTAGACATAAGCAGTAGATCTAGGCGGCAGGTTGGGCAGTAAATGATGTGCAGGATGACTCTAAGATGTTTCAGCAGATAAAGGAAGAAAGGAAATCATTCATTACTGGATTCAAGAGGTTCAAGCCAGAGCGGAATTCACGTCCATGGAAATGTTTATCTGGTTGCTTAAAAGAGATTAGTTTGGTGGCGCAGGTGGAAGAGATGGTTTGAGTTTATTCACTTAATAATCGTCTGATGTAAGTCTGCAAGCAAAAGTGGAAAACTTACAAATTTCTACTGGCTGTAAACATGTGATAGACGACAGCTGAAGGATCTCCCCCTGGTTCACCATAAATATGTCCATGCTTGTCGGCTGAGCAGACTTGAAGCTGGTATGGTGGTAGACGGGGTAAATGGATACCTCTGGATATGCTTATTTTAGAAACGCAATGGGGCAGAGTTACTTACACGGTCCCGTCGGGATCCCGTGGTGCGGTGTCCGACGAGGATTCGGGTCCGGCGCGATTCACTAAGATGTGCGTCCGAGTTTCTGACGTGTCACTTCTGCTCCGAGGTCGCCGGAATTCACCTGTCTTCCTGGTGCATGTGAGTGCTGATCTTGCGACGCATCCTTTTTTAAATTCCGTGGGTTGTCACGGCCACACCCACCGATTGTGTTGCAGCAAGCCAGCGCCAAACCAATCGCGGTGCAAAAAATTGCGTGTGCATTTCAGGGCAAAAGACAAATATTCGGGAAACCCGATAAAAGTGCGGCGTTCGGACCCTAGTAAATGAGCCCCAATCTGTTGATCCTTAAAAGAGATTTCCCATGTTCACCGAAAAAAACCTCTGGAAAGAGCAATATTTAAAAATATAAATATAATCACCGTGTACCATCCAACGGAGTATGAAAAGCTTGTGCCGATGGAGCTATGATGGGGGCCATGCATTTGCTCAAGTGGTTGTTCTCCATTGTAGCTGAAATCATAACAGTAATGTGATACAGCCTTAGCAAACAGTAGACATTAACTTATGATGGATTCATGAATACCAATTTTTAGTTGTCATTAAGTTTCTGCCTATTCTGCCTATCCTGGTCCACAAAGGGCTCACGCCAGCGAAGCGCCGTCGTTCAAGTCACTGGAGTTAAGTTGCTGTTGTTACAAGTTTAATCTTTTGCAGCTTAGTCCCCCTGCTGTTTAGTTTCTTGAAACCAAGCTCATATATTGCTGCAGTTTCCGCTAATTCATTCATGGTCACACAGGGTCCCAGCAGGGGTTCTTACAGAAAACACCGCATAAGCTGACCAAACAAAACCTTAACAAAGCTACAAAGTCTACAAAGAGGAAGCGCTGTGTGCTCTGGAGATCAGCGTACCATAGGGGGGATAGTGAGCAGTACATGGACATCCTAAGAAGTCCTGATCACTCCTGATTGATGGAGGTCTTGACAATTGGACACTGTTCATCAGAAGTATTGGGAAAAGTCTTATAGGGGTGATTAGAAGGCAACACCTTTAAGTAACTATAGATAATTAGGGTAAGAGTAGGGTAACATCTGTAGGCATTATGTTTTTGTGTTTACGCTTGAAATGGAAAAGAAGAAGGACAGCTGTAATTGGAGGAGTGCTCTGTTACGTGTCAGATGGAGCCCACTAGATCCCATAACCATATTAAGGCCCCTCTGACTTTCATCATGGTGCTTGTCCTTGTCATGGCTTTGGACGGAATCTGTGATGCAGATGATAGTGTTTCTTAAAGAGAATTTTAATAGGGGTAAAGGGGTTGGCCAATTAACCTAATGTTTTTTGTAATGTGTGTGGTAAGTGTTGGGGGCAGGATATTAGTTAATTACCAATATACATCTATTAAAAGTTTAGTACTGCTTATTGATATGAATACCAAATAAGTTGCTGGCAGGGTGATTGTTCAGACAGATAGAGATCATATATCCCGCCAGTGGAAGGTGGTTTCAATTTACATATCAAGAAAAGTGGTGCAGGATTATTAATAGATGTGATATTGGTAAATTACCTCATATCCTGCCCCCCAACACTTACACACATTACATAAATCATGAGGTAAAGTGGCCAACCCCTTTTTTTTATTAGTGGCTTCATTGGTGTTTTATCTCCTCTCTTTCTGGTTCTCAGATTTGTTATGTGAGCAACAGTCTCCATTCTATAGACACAGCATTCCACTTATGGACAGGACGTAAGGTCTTGAATTCCCTCCCGGTGTCAGTGTGACTTCCTGTCGTAACAAGAGGCATCTCACATGCATCACATCACACAGCCGCGGACCAAATGGGAGCAGAAAATGACTTCAATACAATTTACTTTATGTATGTAACATCCCCCACCGAGGCCTAGCCTTTCTTAGAGGCCTAGAGGCAGCCGGAGCCAGAATACCGGAGTGTGGCTGGCGATTGTTGGCCTAGGGCATGCTGATATCACGGTGCTGGTATGGGGACTAAGCCTAGCAGTCGTCTCCAGCAGGTGGGGGTTGTGCAAGAAATATGGAACAAAGACAGATGCCGAGGAAAGTGTGGCTTCCTCCTTGGGCATCTGGGAGGATGCCCAAGGAGGAAGCCAACTTTCCTCGGATCTGTTTGTCATTGAGAAAAAGGGGATAGAATGCCCGAAAGAGTTGTGTGTTTAAAGACCTTGAAAATTTTTAGTATACTCACCTCTGCGTGTGCCATCCTTTTGGACCCCAAACAATAGACAACTTTCACCACATCCTATAGAGTTTGGCAACTCCATTTAGGAGATTATCCTCTGGAGGCAGCACCAGACAAAAAATCTATCACCACAAAGCCTACAATAGCCTATCTGCAGCAAAAATAAAACGGTGAGCACAAATCTACAGCTTATGTCCATCTGTACCCCCTAAGATGTCACAAATTAGCGCTTCTCCCTGTCCTTTCTTGCCACTTTTATACCCCAAGAAATATGGAGGGAGAGGCTGATGTACTGGTTCTCCCGGGGCCCCCTGAGTGTCTGTAGGATGAATCCTGGTGTGATGGATGGGGAAAAGCCCATGGTGGTAAGGACCTGTATCCAGGGATAGACGGAGGGCAGCGTTGTGCAAATCAACTTACAGTTCTTTATTCAGCAGCAGGCAACGGCCAAATAATTAACAGGCATATCGCAAGCTGGAGAGTCATGGAGAGCTGGTCCACAGGAATGTAACACGCAGCCTGTAGTAGATTCGTCTGGGCTTATAGAGATGGGCTGAGTCCGGGGTGATGGATCGGCTTTTGCTTAAGTCTCGGACATGACATGGGTGGTGGTGGGGGTGGGGGGGGGGTGTCGGGCGGGATGGGGGAAACACTTTGTTATCGCACCTTGTGACGTCCTTCTTGAAGTGCCGGTATTTTGTGCCTTTTCCCTGGATTTGCTACATGGCTATGGACTAGTTATCCGAGCACCAGAGGACCCTCACGGAGTGTGGACAACCAGGACGGTCTAATGGTTGGGTGAGCCGGCTTATTTTTCTACTTTCCTCTACATGGTAGCGAAAGTGTTACATTTTTTCTAAAATATAATAGTAGTTACATCTAAACACATAATAATAATAATAATAATAATAATAATAATAATTATAATATAGAAATAATAATATAAATTCATAACATAATACTAGTATCTAAAAACATGGTGATAATCAGAATATAGCAAATAATAATGTTAATATCAAGTCAAAATATAATAGGAACGTATATAAAACAAAGTATTATAAAAAAAAAATACTACTTCTAATATAAATACTATAGTAGTTATTAACAATGAAATAAAAACAATAGATTTGATAATATAACAATGGGATGATTTTGAAAACATAGTGATAATAATTTAACGATGACTGTAATGAATCATAATATAACAATAATATTGTCATATATGCTACTGAATAATAAAATGTAAAATGGTCAAATAAATGATAGAATAAAATAGGCAAAGTATTAATGATGGTAAAAACAATAAAATTACTTTTAGACATAGTAGTACTAATTTTGACGGTTTAAAATGACAATAATTTTGATGTAGTCTGACCCGTCGATAGGGGATATGGTCCCAATACTGTTTCACATATACACTGGGTAATTTGCAAAAAAAAATCTTTGCGCTTTTATTGACCTTTTGGTGTTTTACGCTGAATCTAAGTAATTAATTAGAGATATTCAGCTACAGGAACCAAACAAGTCTCCCTCACATCCACAAGTGATGGGCAGAGGGATGATAATATAGACCCCCATCTGGCAACAATTAGGACAGATCTGTGTAAGTGTATAAATGTATATATCAGTAAGAGTGTATGAATGTTTGAGTACACAGATATGTATATTTTCTGAGGGAGTAGGGGGAGCCCCATTCAAGTCTGCTATGGGGCCCTGTCTCTCCTAGTTATGCCTCTGATGATTCCTGTGTAAAATCTGCTCAGCCCCTCCTGCTCTATAACATGCTGCCTGCAGATAGGACACTATGTAAATCTGCTTGGCCACTCCTGCTGTGTAACATACTGCCTGCAGATAGGACACTATGTAAATCTGCTCGGCTGCTCCTGCTGTGTAACATGCTGCCTGCAGATAGGACACTATGTAAATCTGCTTGGCCACTCCTGCTGTGTAACATGCTGCCTGCAGCTAGGACATTATTTAATCTGCCACGCTCCTCTGGTTTACCTGCTGCCTTCAATAAAACCGGTTGTACAGTCGCTCGTCTCCTCCTGCTCTATAAGATGCTGCCTGCAGATAACACCTTTTGTACAATTTGCTCAGCCTCTCCTGCTGTGTAACATGCTGCCTGTAGATAGGGTACTATTTAGAATCTATTCAGCTCCTCCTGCTCCATAGCATTTCCTTTTTTTGTAATCACAGACAGACACAGACCCGATAACAATACAATGTATTAATTGTATTAAAATCTGATTTGTTTCTGATCTGTATGTATTTACACATCACTGCTGCAGCCAATCACTGGCCTCAGCTGCCTCATACCATATACCATTGAGGCTAGTGATGGTCATGATGGGAAATACAGCAGAGGTAGTAACCACTCCATAAGGAAGAGTCCAAAGCTGTATTGGCCGTGAAAAGGGAGACGTCTACGTAGATGACCATAAATCATTGACCAATGAAGATCTATTCTATCACAATTGATCCGGTTGAATACTGACGTTATGGTTATGATGACGTTTTTAACATTCACTTTTCAGAATCCAAAATCCACAGGAACTTTTTTGGTTATTCAATTAACACGGCCCCCGATTTATACAAATAAACCACTTGGGACAAGGGGAGGACGTCTAACAACTTTCACATCAAGAGGCTCCACTAGATCCAGTTGTGTCTATGACCACTATCCCCCATCCGATGATTGGCCGCTGTGCGGTTTTGCAGCGTACCGTATCAGGTGATGGAATTTCGGCTTGTAGCCCGGGCCAGTGACTATTGCATATTAACATGGTGCAGGGTTAAGGACTTGCACAATGTCTACTTTGTAGTCTGTGTATCACATCAAGTTTGTACATGTTTAATAGCTACCAGATGTAGGCTGTGTTATCATGGCAGACTTCACTCAGTAGAGGACATTTCCAGAGATTTATATTCGTAGTTTTGGGTGCTGTCACCATATCGGCTGCATTGGAGGTAGTGTGACTTTTTGGGAATGTTTAGCCAGATAAACCGATTTTTCCAAAAAAAAGACACCAGAAATCTCAATGGGGGTGGAGATTGTCAACTTTTTTGTGTTTTTTTTTTAATATGAGAAATCGGTTTATCCAGCTAAATTTTCCCAAAGAGCCACACTACCACCAATATAGACAATATGGTGACAGCACCAAATTTATCAAATATTGTGAGAGGTTAGATACTTCAAGGGTTTGTCCACTAATATAATTTTACGTAAATCGAAGGACATCTACCACCAGGATGAAGGATTGTAAACCAGCACACTGACATACTGGTGTGTGCCTCCTATGGCAGGATCTGCTCTTCTTTTAGCTTCTTATGCCCTGGTTTTAACAAAAACGGCTCTTATATGCAAATTAGCCTGAGGGGCTCTGTTTTCCGTAGATGTTAATGGAGCCTCGATCCCCTCAGGCTCATTTGCATAATTCTTAAAGCCTTTTTTTTCTTAAAAAGAAGGGTATAAGAAGCTTAAAGAAGAGCAGATCCTGCCAGAGGGACATACACCAGTATGTCAGTGTGTTTGGTTTACAATCCTTCATCCTGGTGGTAGTTGTCCTTTATAAATATTGGTGGTCCAGTTTCCTGGATGGAAGTACGTCTATTAGGGGTGAGCACACCCGTTCAGATTCAGCTCATGTATCAAAGCCTAACACTCACCTCCCACAAATAACACCTGTGATTGGTGCTGGTACTGATTTAACAATTGCCAGCACCGATCCCTGGTGTTACCAATGGGGAGGGGCTTAGTGAGCACCAACTTGAAATTAACTTCTGCATTTGGGGATCCGAATCCACAATGTTTGGTGCGGACCCGTACACGATCATCACTAATGTCTATGCTGTACCATATTTACTATATTTTTAGTATATAAATTTACTTTTTGACATAAAAACATTTACTGTAGTCAAGTTCTGTGAATTAGAAGGATATGTCTCATTGGTACATGGCTATGGCTTCCCAACATATCAGAATATATGGAGGTCTCAGTCCTGACTTGTGGGACAATACATTAAACAATTATTTTACCACTTTGCTAATTCAGAAATAATTTGGGTTATTAATCAAATATACAAAATAATACAAAATAAACTCCATCTGATTAACCCCCGGGAAAAAGCTCTTCTGAAATCTGCAAAAGGGCAAGGCCTTGATGAATGGGAAGTCGTTTCTCTAGGCAAGCTGTAGACGATGATGAATGATCTAGGAGCCTCTTATAGGATTCCTGCCATATTAGGTTAAAGAGAAATGGTTGGTTTATGCGTTTTCATGCAAATGTCTAGTTAGCACAGAACTCTCAACATAAGGACCTGATGATGAGTGGAAGTGAAAATGTTAACCAGAGGATCTTTGAAGGAGCCCACACACATTGGACTAAAGGTTTTACCATTGATGACCTACACTTAGATTGGGTCACTAGTATTTAATAGATGGGGGGTCCAGCTCCCAGCACTACCACCAATAATCTATTTACACTCATACCATACAGCACTATGTAGTTTAAATGTCGGTAAGGAAGGGGTGAGGGGATCTATGAGCTGACGCCTGCCTCGATTTGATATCTCATAAGTTGACCTTTGCTTTTAGTTGATATTGCTGATCTATTTTAATGATGGGTCAACAGCAGTAAAGTCATGGTCAACCCCTTTGGCCAAAAAACATATTGGCCAAACTGCCTGTAAAACTCATCTAGGTTTCCTCAATGAGAACCATTGACTTGACCCCACAAGAGATCTCATTGGAGCCAAATGGTGTCTGGTGGTGGCTTATTGTACATCATCTATAAAGGTAAATGTGCATTCTCAGCTGAGCTAAATGTCCATCTCTATCAGGGTCACGAGAGATGGCTATCCATTGTTAATTACTTCCACAAGGTAGAAAGACAAAGACATATGGGTCCAGAATCCCACAACTATGGCTTATTGTTCATAGTACTGATGTAGTATTAGGAAGTAGAGGAGCATTTGGAGACCATCAAGCCCCAGATGTCATGTCCACCTCTGCATTTCCTCTTCTTATGACCATTCGTAAGGTCTTAAGGGTGATTTTTGTTACATGGTCATCTGCACAAGTCATGTATGTTCTAAATATGTTGAGTAACCAGTTTCTCCTTGAAACATAATTCCTGTTGTCATCATCTGTGTGGTTGCTTTTGGTGCTTGGTTCACTTCTATTTTGTCATTGATTCCTTACTTTTACATGGTGGCATCTGTAGGGTTGAATTCTTTGTATTTTTGAAATCTATATTGCTCGAATCTTGAATATGTTGGTGCACAGGGGGGGGGTCTTGGCTCTATTCCTATCAGTGTTATAACATTGTTGCATTTATCATATTTAGGATACCAATACAGACAGTCCCCACGTTACATACAAGATAGGGTCTATAGGTTTGTACTTAAGTTGAATTTGTATGCAAGTCGAAATTGTATATTTTATAATTGTAGATCCAGACATTTTTTTTGCCCCTGTGACAATTGGAGTTTCAAATTTTTTTGCTGTAGTTGGACCAAGGATTATCAATAAACCTTCATTACAGACACCGTACAGCTGATTGTTGCAGTCTGGGACTAAATGAAAGCATCAAGAGAGCTTCACCAGAGGTCACAGTGGGCAGAGGGGTCCGTCTTTATCTACGGACTGTCTGTAAGTCGGGTGTTCTTAAATAGGGGACCGCCTGTAATTCACCATAGATTCTAAAGACTTACAATAAAGTCCTGTCTCGCATGTAATGCTATTCTCCCCATTGAAATAATGGCTGCCCCCAGTCCAGTTTCAATGGAATTTGCAGCGGATGCTTTGAATGTGGCGTGTGACGCAAATGTGAGCAGATTCTGAATAATTGTTCTATGTTGAAACTTTTTTGGCCCCTGCTTTATAAAGTCCATTGTCCATCCCGCAATGGCCATGGTAGAAGTCTATCTTCCAGCACAGTCTGACCTACTTCCTTTTCCACTTTATTAGTTACTTCCACCTTCGACCTATCAGATCAATCAGCTGTGATTAAACTATTTTCTTTTTTCCTTATCTGCTTCCTGGGGAATCAAAACCAAAGTGAAAATGTCCTTCACCAGGAGAACGGCCGCTGACTATTACACAGCGACCTTTATACAATAGCTCTCACATTGCTGCTGCTCATGTGCAGAAAACTTACATCCTTAATGGACCACTTTTCTTATCAAATCACTGATACCATCTCGGCATGTTGGATAATATTTGTGGATTTGGAATAGCATTGTTATATGGGTAGACATAGAAAAGACTTCGTTTGAAACGTCTTTCAGTGGTCAGAGACATAGCAAGGCTTCCCTTAACCTAGGGGAAGGGTTGAGGATCCTATCAATGTTAGTGGTATGTTAGCATTCATCATGGCATCCAACACTTGGGGCATCTACTTTGGTATGGCTCACAATAAGACTAGGGGTACATGGATGAAATGCCATGGACAAAATGTAGATCCCAATGTAACTATGGGACCACAGGACTTCAATGTTTCCAAGTATTTGCGTTTCAACTTTTTTTCAACTTTGCTTAGGAAGCAGTGAAGTAATCTGGGAATCATAGTAGGGCAGTGATTGTATTGTGAATCACAGATGACTTTGGAGCCTTGTATTTTGTGAAACTTAGGCTTCAATGAATACATCTGGGCAGGAATGTTGGTGTTTCTACTATGACATAACCTGGGTCCGCCAGCACCTACAGGACACTAAAAGGGGCTGTCAAAGCTTTTTCACCTTCCCATTCCTGTGCAGATCCTCCTGTAATTGCGTCAAAGCTCCAGTGATTCTTTTATAAAGCTGTGCTAGTCAATGCTGGACCATTCAGGACTGGGGATCAGTCCATAGCTTCAACGGCTTCATCTTGCAGGAACTGCCGACACACTCCGGCCACATGACGTCTAGTATTGTCCTCTATTCGAAGGAACCCAGGGCCAACCACACCAGCTTATCATCTCACAGGGATCTCATCTAAGGATCTCATCTTGGTACCTAATGGCAGTCAGGATACCTCTGGCGATCACATGGAAGGCTGCGCAGCCCTCCAAAGAAATGCCACCCCGCACCATTACTGACCTACTGCCTAAATGGTCATGCTGAAGGATGTTGCAAGCAGCAGACTCATGCACATCTCCAGACTCATGCACATTTGCGGCTGCCGGAGGTCACTCTGCAGGGCTCTGGCAGTGCTCCTGCTGTTTCTCCATGCACAAAGGCTGAGAAAAGTGGTCCTGCTGCTGGGCTGTTGCTCTCCTACTGCCCCCTCCACATCTCCTGTTGTCCTGACCTGTCTCCTGGAAGCGCCTCCAGCCAAGCAGACTCAGCAACTTTCTTGCACCAGATCGCATTGATGTGCAATCCTAAATGTGCTGTGCAACTTGTGTGGGTTGTAGAGTCCGTCTCATGGTAGCACGAGTGTGAAACCACGAAAACATCATCCAGAAAGCATTGGCACTGAGAATTGGTCTGTGGTCTCCACCTGCAGAACCACTCCTTTATTGAGTGTGTCTTGCTAATTGCCTGTGAAATTGATTGTCAATCAGCGTGGCTTCCTAAGTGGACAGTCTGATTTCACAGAAGTTTGATTTGTTTGGATATTTATAAATAAGTGTTCTTTTCATTTGTTTGAGTAATGTATAAGTATTGATCCAAGAGAATTGGGGATACTACATGCGGCATTTGCGCTCAGGGATACTCAAAACCGGGCTATGAAATGAAGTTGCCGTGATCCAAAGACCAGGCATATAGCAAAAAAGTTTCTACTGTTTTTATGACAATAAAAATGCATATTAACATGTAAAAATTGGCTGGAGACGGTCACCAGAGTTATTTACCATAAGACTATGGGTTTAAAACTCTGTGCTTAATAAAAGGAGCCGCGTTTCGGTTCGAAACCAGACCTGTCCTGACGTGGAAACGTTTTATGGTTAATTTATTTTTGATTCTAGCTATAATCTATAATCGAGCTATAAACCTTTTGAAATAAGACCTGCTGCCTTTCTAGATATTTTTACTTGAAGTTGACCTGTGATTTGGGCCAGTGAACCATCCACAGGTCCATAAAGATCTGCAATTTAATGTCCTATATTACCCTATGTCATCTCTGTCTGATGCTGTAAGAGAAAAAAAAATCAAACACCTATATTTAGAGAAAATTGTGACCTATATCCGGTGCTCCCAGCGCCAATGGATTTCTTCATTGAAGCCGGCATAGATGGAAAGTTTACAATGAGCATTAAAAATCCTGTGAAAATCTCAAGTCAATTTGTACAAGTTCCAGGATATGAAAATGTCAGCCACGCCCGGAAGCGTCATCATTTGGTGCACTCATCTCCCTTACGGTAATTGTAGACATAAGCAGTAGATCTAGGCGGCAGGTTGGGCAGTAAATGATGTGCAGGATTGACTCTACAGATGTTTCTCAGCAGATAAAGGAAGAAAGGAAATCATTCATTACTGGATTCAAAGAGGCTTCAAGCACAGAGCGGAATTTCAGTCCATGGAAATGTTTATCTGGTTTGTCTTAAAAGAGATTATGTTTGGTGGCTGCAGGTGGAAGAGATGGTTTGAGTTTATTCACTTAATAATCGTCTTTGATGTAAGTCTGCAAGCAAAATGTGGAAACTTACAAATTTCTACTGGCTGTAAACATGTGATAGACGACAGCTGAAGGATCTCCCCCTGGTTCACCATAAATATGTCCATGCTTGTCGGCTGAGCAGACTTGAAGCTGGTATGGTGGTAGACGGGGTAAATGGACACCTCTGGATATGCTTATTTTAGAAACGCAATGGGGCAGAGTTACTTACACGGTCCCGTCGCGATCCCGTGGTGCGGTGTCCGACGAGGATTCGGGTCCGGCGCGATTCACTAAGATTGTGCGTCCGAGTTTCTGCACGTGTCGCTTCTGCTCCGAGGTCCGCCGGAGTTCACCTGCTTCTTCCTGGTGCATGTGAGTGCTGATCTTGCGACGCATTTCCTTTTTTAAATTCCGTGGGTTGTCCGATGGCCACACCCCCCGATTTGTGTTGCATGCAAGCCAGCGCCACAATCCAATCGCGTGTGCAAAAAATTTGCGTGTGCAATTCAGGGCAAAAGACAAATAATCGGGAAACCCGATAAAAGTGCGGCGTTCGGACCCTTAGTAAATGAGCCCCAATCTGTCTGATCCTTAAAAGAGATTTCCCATGTTCACCGAAAAAAACCTCTGGGAAAGAGCAATATTTAAAAATATATAATATAATCCAACGGAGTATGAAAAGCTTGTGCCGCTGGAGCTACTGATGGGGGCCATTGCATTTGCTCAAGTGGTTGTTCTCCATTTGTAGCTGAAATCATAACAGTAATGTGATCACAGCCTTAGCAAACAGTAGACATTAACTTATGATGGATTCATGAAAATACCAATTTTTAGTTGTCATTAAGTTTCTGCCTATTCTGCCTATCCTGGTCCACAAAGGGTCAATAGCCAGCGAGCCGCCGGCCGTTCATAGTCACTGGAGTTAAGTTGCTGTTGTTACAAGTTTAATTCTTTGCAGCTTAGTCCCCCTGCTGTTTTAGTTTCTTGAAACCAAAGCTCATATATTGCTGCAGTTTCCGCTAATTCATGTCATGTCACCAGGGTCCCAGCAGGGGTTCCTTCTACAGAACATACACCGCATAAGCCTGACCAAACAAAACCTTAACAAAGCTACAAAGTCTACAAAGAGGAAGCGCTGTGTGCTCTGGAGATCAGCGTGACCATAGGGGGGATAGCTGAGCAGTACATGGACATCCTAAGAAGTCCTGATCACTCCTGATTGATGGAGGTCTTGACATTGGACACTGTTCATCAGAATGTAGTTGGGAAAAAGTCTTATAGGGGTGATAAGAAGGCAACACCTTTAAGATAACTATAGATAATTAGGGTAAGAGTAGGGTAACATCTCTGTTAGGCATTATGTTTTTTGTGTTTACGCTTGAAATGGAACAGAAGGACAGCTGTAATTGGAGGATGGCTCTGTTACGTGTCAGATGGAGCCCACTAGATCCCATATACCATATTAAGGCCCCTCTGACTTTCATCATGGTGCTTGTCCTTTGTCCATGGCTTTGGACGGAATCTGTGATGCAGATATGATAGTGTTTCTTAAAGAGAAATTTTAATAGGGTTAAAGGGGTTGGCCAATTAACCTAATGTTTTTTGTAATGTGTGTGTAAGTGTGGGGGGCAGGATATTAGTTAATTTACCAATATACATCTATTAAAAGTTATGTACTGCTTTATTGATATGAATACCAACATAAGTTGCTGGCAGGGTGATTGTTCATGGACAGATAGAGATCATATATCCCGCCAGTGGAAGGTGGTTTCAATTTACATATCAAGAAAGTGGTGCAGAACTATTAATAGATGTATATTGGTAAATTACCTAATATCCTGCCCCCCAACACTTACACACATTACATAAATCATGAGGTAAAGTGGCCAACCCCTTTTTTTTATTAGTGGCTTCATTGGTGTTTTATCTCCTCTCTTCTGGTTCTCAGATTTGTTATGTGAGCAACAGTCTCCCATTCTTATAGACACAGCATTTCACTTATGGACAGGACGTAAGGTCTTGAATTCCCTCCCGGTGTCAGTGACTTCCTGTCGTAACAAGAGGCATCTCACATGCATCACATCACACAGCCGCGGACCAAATGGGCAGCATGAAAATGACCTTCAATACAATTTACTTTATGTATGTAACATCCCCCACCGAGGCCTAGCCTTTTCTTAGAGGCCTAGAGGCAGCCGGAGCCCAGAATACCGGAGTGGCTGGCGATTGTTGGCCTAGGGCACGCTGATATCACGGTGCTTGGTATGGGGACCTACAGCCTAGCAGGTCTCTAGCAGGTGGTGTGTGCAAGAAATATGGACAAAAGACAGATGCCGAGGAATGTGTGGCTTCCTCCTTGGGCATCTGGAGGATGCCCAAGGAGGAAGCCACACTTTCCTTGGCATCTGTCTTTTGTTCACTTGAGAAAAGGGTAGAATGCCCCGAAACGCGTTGTGTTTTAAAGACCTTGAATAAAAATTTTTAGTATACTCACCTCTGCGTGTGCCATCCTTTTGGACCCCAACAATAGACCACTTTCACCACATCCTATAGAGTTTGGCAACTCCATTTAGGAGATTATCCTCTGGAGGCAGCACCAGACAAAAATTATCACCACAAAGCCTACAATAGCCTATCTGCAGCACAACCTAAAACGGTGAGCACAATCTACAGCTTTATGTCCATCTGTTACCCCCTAAGATGTCACACTATTAGCGCTTTCTCCCTGTCCTTTCTTGCCACTTTTTATACCCCAAGAAATATGGAGGGAGAGGCTGATGTACTGGTTCTCCCTGGGGCACCCCTGAGTGTCTGTAGGATGAATCCCTGGGTGATGGATGGGGAAGCCCATGGTGGTAAGCAGCGTGTATCCAGGGATTAGACGGAGGCAGCGTTGTGCAAATCAACTTACAGTTCTTTATTCAGCAGCAGGCAACGGCCAAATAATTAACAGCATATTCGCAAGCTGGAAGAGTCATGGAGAGCTGGTCCACAGGAATGTAACACGCAGCCTGGTAGTAGATTCAGGCTGGGCTTATAGAGATGGAGCTGAGTCCGGGTGATGGATCTCGGCTCTTTGCTTAAGTCTCCGGACATGCCCTGGGTGCTGGGCTCTGGCCTCAGGCACTTGTGGTTCCTGGTCTTAGGACACTTGCTGTGGCAGTACTGACATATGCTGCTCAATCTGACTGGACTTGACTCCAAGATGGAGTCTCTTACTCTCCTGCTCAGACAGACAGAACATGTTCTCCTGCCCAACAGAGTTTTATATACTCCCTTGGTCAGGTGGTAGCACTCCACCAATCACCTTTAAGCTTGCTTTACAAGAACATCATTGGACATTAACATCTCACAGTGTTAAAAAAAAATGATTTCCCTTTAACAGTCTGTCTGGAAATATCTTAAACGTTCAGGTAATATTTCAAACAGCTGAGGGAACTATATCGATGATACCAACAGATAAGTATGTGCCAAGCCTTCTAATAATGAGAAATAACAGAAAACTTGCTGGGTCACCTTGAACTTTAGGTTGTACTAAATATCTTGCCTGTCACATCTCTCTATCCAAAATTGAAGTTGAAGGCCAAGTGTACACGTAGCATATTTGCTGTCAATTTCCCATGTAGAATCGTGCATCGAAACTTTCCGATAACTGAAAAGACTACTTGGAGTCTAAGAGTCATCGTTTTCAATGTAGACGTGTAAAATCTTCTATGAAATGTAAGACATGTTGCTTAGATTCCTTTCAGATTTGCAGTGAAATCTGCCACTAAATGTACCACAAACCTTAGGCCACGTGGGTGTCCTTGCCTAGGTCCAGCAGATGTAGGGGGGATTTATGAAGGTTTGTACTGGCATATAAGCCTTAATATAGTGCAGTGGCTTAACTAGGAGAGACATGACCCCATAGTGGACTTCTGATTGGAGTCCCACTTACCCTGTAAAAGCTACATATACAATATATACACACCATAGGATAGACATATACATACACTTCCATATACACCCATGTATCATCTACACAGACATACGGCATATACACATCACATATGCATACACATTAAGAGCTCATACACATCACAAATACACACATATAACATATTTACACCCGATACCCCAGATGCTGGGGCCCCCTGACACTATGGGCCCCATAGCAGCTGCTATAGCTACTACCCCTATAGTTACGCGCCTGATATAGTGGCATAACCTGACCTTGCACTACTTCCAGGACTAATGTGTATGGACACTCCACTCCAGCACACTAGCAAAAACTTGTGCCAGTTCCTGGTGTAGGTTATAGCGCGATTCTACACCAGTCACCAGCACTTTATAACCCTCCTCTGTCAGCGTAACCTCCACCAGTCCCTGGTTGAAATTCCTTAGGCGCAAACAGACCAGTGCCTTGTAATAATTCTGCTACTACTTGTGTCAGATGATTAAGGCTCCATCATAATATTTTTCAGCCTTTCACCTAGACAATTCTAAACTTTGGATTGATTTAGCGCTGCAGCATTTGATGGCGCTATATAAATAAAGAATATTATTATCGATCTTGTATTGTCCAAAAAAAGGATAAGTACATTATAATTTTTTAATATTTATAAATAAATCGGACAACTACGAAATCGGAAATGTAAATTGTATGTGAGGACGTGTAGTGGCAACTGGCAGCCTAACAGTTAAACAGCTCGAAATGTGGGCTGCCGTCTTTCCTGCCCACACTTGCAGTGGCCTTAGGCAGGGAGTGAGAGAGAGAAAGAGCATCCCAGGTGGCAGACATACAAACCATGTTATTAAGCAGAGATCGCGAAACCTTGATCTTCAAAAACGCGGCCTAATTAGTCCCCAGCTCGAGAATAAATGGCATTCCACCTCGAGACGAGAGAGACTCCTGAGAAATTCATTACCTAATATTTACTATCAACAAAGTTCTTGCCATTCTTCTCCAAGTCACGTCCATTCGGGTGTGTGGTAGTGAAAATGTGTGTAATGCGCTTCTTTATTTTGCTGTAAAATCATTTGTTCTGCCAATTATTATTGTTATTACTATGTGTATTAGGCTTTAGCCTACTACATTCTTTCAAGTATCTACGATCTGGTTCTTGGTGTTTGAGTAGCGTTACAATATTGTAAGTATAATGGAACGAATCTCAGCACTCTGAGAGATTTGTGAGTATTTGTATAAAGAAAGATAAGGTGAATATTGCTGATTTGCCCCTTCTACTAAATACAGGCGGTCCCCTACTTAAGGACACCCGACTTACAGACAACCCATAGTTACAGACGGACCCCTCTGGCCCCTGTGAACTGTGGTGAAGCTCTCTGGATGTTACTATAGTCCCAGACTGCAATGATCAGCTGTAAGGTGTCTGTAATGAAGCTTTATTGATCATCCTTGGTCCCACTACAGCAAAAAATTTTGAAACTCCAATTGTCATTGGGACAAAAGAAAAAATATACAGTTTCGACTTACATACAAATTCAACTTAAGAACAAACCTTCGGACCCTATCTTATATGTAACCCGGGGACTGCCTGTACCTTAAATTCCCGATGCAGATAATTTTTTCTCATACATTTGCCTTTCTTTTGTTATTTCTATGCAAATATTTTTTTTAAAATTTACAACTTCCTTACCATTCCTTACCAATGTTACCATTCCTCTTTTTAAAGGGGTGTGTACCGACATAGTACGGGGTCCGTAGTTTGCGGTCCATGTGTCACATGCGGTTTGCTCATGCAATGATGGCAGTAGAAACATGAGTAGGAGTAAGACCTGCTCTATAGTATGTGGCCCGGGCAGTGGCTTTTCGCAAGTGGCTGCGGAAAACATAGAAAAGTATCAGTGGATAGTATGCAGAAAAAATTTATGGGGGGGATTCATCATTGGAATTTTTGTCTATTTTAGCGTTATTTTGAGGTTCAAATGCTGTTTTGCGACTTTCCATTGTGCCAAATGAACACAGCAAAGTGCAAAGTCACTATATAATAGTACGGATATTTCAGACCATGACAAAGGACGAAATGTAAAATGTTCGAAACACGTAGGTCCATCTGTGTGTTTTATTTTTTAATTTCATTTAAGCCTACTACTTTTGTCTGTATGTCATATTTTTTCTATTTTTAACGGAGTCAAAATGAAAGAAAATGGATTTTTGGCGATGAATACAAGTGCTGGATTTCTACTTTTTTCACTATATAATAGTGAAATATATTGCTTGCACCAAATTCATTATTTGCTTTGACTATTTTCACAATACTGAACTAATTTCATGATTCGCGATTTGGCGCAAATTTTCGTTTAGGCGCATGTTTTGGCGCCCCCTGGAGTAGAAATAGGACGAAATCCACTAGAAAATTAAACAAGACCAATTCCTAGTTAGAGGGACATGTGCGACAAAAAAAGAGAATATTTTGCAACAAATGTTAACAAAAACCAATATCATGAGGCAAACTAAAAACAAATACAACAACATACAATCACTAGATGAACACATATAAAAGAAAAATGGAATTTAACATAGACAACCAAGTCAAAGACAAATTGTAATGATGAATTCCCCCCCTATGTTCGTGTGCATGAGGTCTTAGAGTTTGTAAGGAGGACACATGTTTAAGTGGAAGCACCCAGTTATCAATTTATTCATATATTTCTGGTAAGAATAACAACTGGGGACGACGATGAGTTTCAAAAACATTTTTACATTTTATACAATACGGCAAAATAGTTATCTAATAAATCAGATTTGTCGGGAAAGCTGACAGGACCTCTAAAAACTGGTAAAGAATGAGACAGGACTTCATAAAACTGGTAAAGAATGTGTAGTTCAGTTATGAACAATGTGTAATAGGAAACTCCAGAAAACATAGCAGATCATCCTTTTAATAAGAATGCTCACAGAAATCGTATGATTGAGTAGAATAGATTCTGGCTTGGTGGAGTATAGACCTCGGAGGTCATTCCCATACAAAGGATAAGACAGTTTTGTTCCTAATTAAATTTGGTTGGTAAAATCATGATGACTGTTTAGTCAGCACATGGAACAGAAGGATTCTCGATGAATGTATCTTTGGGTCACAAATGGAAACAAATCTATTGTTATACTTCATTTTTTTCATGGGGTCAGCATCTCATCCGTCGTGCTTATTTATCCATAGTATAATGCAATCTTTTTACCACTTTATTATTGACGATTGAGGGCCTAATTTGGGACCGTGTGTGACCAATTATGTAATGTGCATGAAGCCACCCAACACCCCCCTTCCAAACCTCCAGTAGCAGATGCTGATATGATAGGGATCAGGTACTGCCTAACCTTCTATTATTCGGAAAAAGCCACTGCAAGAGTTTGCCATTAAAGGGGTTTTCCTACGAACAGAAGTTAGGCCCTACCCACGGTAAAGGTAACTTGCTGATCAGTGGGGGGTCTCAGTGCTGAGACCCCCACAGATCACGAAAACGAGGAGTCCGACGTGGCACTCGACAATTTCCATCAGCCCCATAGAGTTTAATGGAGCAAAACCGTCATGTGCTCCATCAGTCTGACGGAGCAACCGTTTTCGCGATCTGTGGGGGTCTCAGCACTGAGACCCCCACTCATCAGCAAGTTAGGTCATATACCTAACCAGAACAATGATCGTGGGAAAAACCCTTCAATTACGAGACAAGTCGATCACCTATTTTGGATGAATCAGGAAAAATACCTGAATATTGGGTCAGGATAAAGTAGGAAAAGAATTTAGTAGGAATTTTAAGTAGTGAACATAAAATCCTGAGATACATATTAGTCTAAAGTTGGAAGATTTAAAAACTGAATTGATTGAAGCTTTGCTGGTCCTCTAAAGATTTTTAGATGAAAGAATATTACGGCAATCTTCCAAGAAACTTTTTGTTCTTTACCCAGTATCATAGAACCAGTACAGCCAGTAGGATTGTCTGTAATAGCCAATATAGACGATCGGACATGGCTGCTTCACTGCCATGAACAATTACGAGAACAATGATCGTTCAATGGCCGTTCGACCATCAACCTACTGCTGTCTAATGTGTATGGTCCCCTTAAGCAAGGTGCAGGAGGAAGTATAAACCTTGTAAGCAATTTACCTGAAGGCGCTTTCTCTGATGTCAGTAATTAGCTTGGGAGATTAATTGCTGCTTGTTTTCCTATGTACATTTAGACACATGAATAATTATTTATGAGGCGTAAAATACATGAAAAGATAAGAACCCAGAACCCCTATGTGTATAGGTGGCGGGAAAAGAGTCTGAAAAAACTCATAGATTCTTTATTAAATAAATATTAACTGTTCTTGTAAAGAAAAAAAATGACTCTTACAAGTTTGCACTAAGGACCTTCATCTAAGGGTCCTTGTGCCTAAGTCAGTCAATGCTCATTGTCTACATTGCACCTGTTTATATTGTACAGTGTAAATACCATGTTTGTTCATATGGTCTATTATTGGAGGAAGTCCAGCATCTGCTTACATGGGAAAGTGTATTCCCGATCAACGATTATTTTTAATGGGGTACAGTCAGCTGGAAAAGACGGTCCTTTTACATGAGATAGGGGTTCCCATGAATGTTCATTCAGCCAATAATCATAGTTTTAGTTCGTTGAAGGAGTTTTTCCAGCATCATATTCGTGACCGGATCACCTCGAGAGCGGTGGTCCAGGATACCTATTTTCATTGATCCTTAAGACTTGACGGGAGAGTGGGCACATATGCAAAGCAAACTCTAGTCATCCATCCACAGCAATGGGGTCAGCAGACCTTCATTGTGGTGATAGGTGCGGGTCCCAGAGGTGGGCATGTATGCTGTGGATATCTCAAAACTCCAATACATGAGAATACCCCCATTAAGGTCATTGTTTTATGTTCAACCTGCCACTCCATTAACAAAGGGGAATAGAACTCCCCGTATTGTTGGGGGTTCCAATGGTCACAATGTTACAGAATAGGGCACAAAAATGTATCAGGGGACAACCCTTTCAAAGTAGTGATCCTCAACTACATTACTATGAGGGAAGTCTGAAAACTGTTATAAACCTGCATTTACAGTGTGTTCTGCCATATCATGATATATGTGTCACCATTTGTCTTACGAAATAACAAAAAGTTTGAAGCATAGACTCATATTTATAAACTTGTGTTATTGCTATAGGCTAAAATAAAAAAGGAAATTAATAAATACAAATATGCAGGTAGACCAATCAGAAATTGATTTATGATCTATTTAAAACCTCTATAAAAGGAATTATTTTTTTTTGGGGGGGGGGGGTGGCATCAGTAAAAAAAATGAAATACTATTTATAGAAGAAACTTTACCAGTAACCACATTTCCATTACACTTACATTACAGAAAATAGAGCAGCTTATGGTATTTCTATTTTTGGGTTGTAAGATTCTGGTGCTGAAGCTAAAAAGAAAGGTAGGGAAGTAGCCGGATGAGTTTATAGAGCCCTGAATATACTGAATGTATACAGTCATATAATGGTCTAAATATCAGAGGTCAAATAAAAATCGTATTTAGTTGAGAGTAAAAGATGTATTCAAATATTAGAAAAATAATATTAGACTAAAAATATTTTTAAAAAAGGACTTGGTATCTTGTCCTATAAATGTAACTGGGATCTTGTAACGCCTCCCGACGCAGCGTGAGGTTGGTCATGTTATAATCCAGCATGCCTCTTTCCCCGTCGTCTTCACTTCGGGGAGAGTTGGGACACATAAAGACATAAGATAATTGTCCAAAATCGGCAAATTCATCCCTCTACCAGAGGGAAAACCTCTCTAAAATGACATCATGCACCCAGCATAGAAGGATGACATGGAGGCATGGAAGAAGGTTTACTTAACCCACATCACCTCAAATGCATATTTCTGCTTCCACAAAAAATTGGAATCTTTGGATGGTCAATTTAGCAATAGCCTCAACGCCCTCATCACGACAGCACCACCAGAGAGAGGGTCCACCCCCAAGGGCAAAATTTTGACCCCACCGTCCATCGGAATCGGTTCCCCAGCTAGTCATGGCCTCTCCATGTATCGCTTACCTGAGTCCAGGGATGCACTCTGGTTGAAGGCCAGATGCTGTTTTTGGCAGACAGAGTGGGGGACCTTTTAAGCACTAGTCTTCTTCTTATGACAGACAGCACTCTGCTGTCTTCCGTCACGGCCGGCTATTGGTGGCCACTTTCTCTGCCCCAATTTCCTATGGCAATGTACACTCCCCTCTATGCTACCATACCGATATTTTTACCAATATTATGTACACATTTGCAAGATAGACAAAGGAGGCAACCCATTATCTAATAATCATGGTGTCCTTTAATTCTGCATACCAACCACAAATCACCGTCCACCCTGGTCCTTCCTTATATCCACTATCTGTGTTACAAATACTACCTTCTTTATGCCAATGTAGCCAATTCTCAACTAGAGGAGAATCCTGTAGAGACTGTTATCACTTACTTTCTAGCAAAGCAAATGGGACCCACCATAGCCCCATTATGACTGTATGGTCTGCCCCCTACTACATATGCTCTTTACATCAAAGTCCATCCTATATATAATACCCTCTGGATATTTCCATAATTGTATTCTATGTATATATGTTCTATATAAGAGACATAGTATTGCTCAGCGGATACATGATATATCCACTTCTTGGTGGGGAAAGCCTCTGTATCTTACGTATTACATGTTCTGCCTGGCTACCCCTGACCTCAGTTGCTCTTCATGTAAAATTGGCTTCCGATCAACAATGCATCGTCTCATTGACACAGACCCCCTGCCACCCCAATCTTCCATGGCTCTTGTGACTATGTAGACTGGGATAGTGAAGGGTAGAGCGACACCTTTTAATTAGAGATCTAGTGTTACCAGTAAGGACCCTAATCAAGATTATATTACCGTAATATGCTGTGATACAATCTTGTCACTTCACAACCAGCTATCTAAAGATGAGTCACATTTTCTCTGTTGCCAGTGTTTAATTTGAAGAGTCACCATGTCCCCGAGATATTTTGAACAAACATGATATGTGAGACTATGTTCTTCATCAGGAGCCGCTATGGCATATTATCTTAGAGCTGAATAAAAATTACAGGGAAGCAAAAAACAAAAAATATTACCGTATATATATATTGTGTCTACTCAAAATCATAATAAATAGGAGTCTCATTAAAAATACATAAAAAGATAAAACTTTGTATATTTAAAAAAGAAAGTCTGGATTTGATCTCCCCCATCCGGAATCAAATACAATATCATTTACTTTGGGTCCAATGACAAAGGGATCTGAAGGTTTTAACTTTCCCCCTTTATCCATTTCTCGATGCCACCAATTGAGATCAATGTCTTCATGTGGAATCTGCCAATTCATATCACTATTCCATGGACAAGATGTAGGCTGTGTGGAGCTGTATATCTAGAAATCTCAATATGACCCATGCAATATTGGGGTCAGGAAGTAAAATTATCCTAACAGAAACTTTGACAATTAAGGCGGCCATGCAGGCGTGTAGAGACTTACAGCTATTGATGCTCCACTGGGGGATTCTGGAAAATATACAGGATAGAACAAGGAAAACATTGGGGCTTATTTACTTAAGGTCTGCCGATCGCATTTCCGTCGGACTGTTCATGGTTTTGCCGCTGGGACAGGGATTTAGCAGGGGATTGTGTCGCACGCGATCGGATTTTGGCGCAGCAGCGCCGGCTGTCATGCAACAGAAATCGGGGGCGGGCCATCAGGCGATCCAACTGAGTCTAAACTAAATTAAAAAAATACATTTTAGATATTTAGATGGACAATCTTTAGACAGGTTTTTTTAATAAATTTGATTATCACTTATAGTTTTTTCATTGTAATACAGTTGGGTTTTGGATTATAATTCATAGACATTGATTGTACTTGGCTTAGTTTTCCAAATCACGGTGAAGACTCTTGGTCATATTCGGAGAACATCACTATGGTTGGGACCAGGTCACACAGCATGGAGTCCCCAGAGGTCCTTCCACCACATTGTTAGAGACATTGAACTCCGGAGCCTTTGGCCTCCTTTCCTTTTAACTTTCAACAAAATCAATGATGTGGTGTATCACAGCCTTGTAGTCAATTATCAAAAACGGCTTGTGTATGTCTATTCTTTTAACTTTTACCTATAAAAGGAAAGGAATTTAGGGAGCATCTGAAATCATTATAGACGCAGCAGACTAGGTGGTTTGTCTGATCTCCCTGCTCTCTGTTAGGAAGAGGATAATGTTGCAACTGCAGATATGTTGTAATTGGCCAGGAAGAGCCCCGGGCATTGAGCCGTCACAGGCGTACACATCACAAAGACATCCACATACCTGCAGTAAGAGATGTAAGGGGGCTGTCGCTCCCCACTTATCAGAACAACCTGTCAGCTTTTTGTGTAATCTGCTGGCTGGAAGTGATTTTTTTTTTTCATTTTCAAAGAATGATTGGACAAGTTTCTTGTCTGTAGTTCTTAGACGTCTCTATTATGAGTGAACGATGTTCTGATCGTGGCCGTAACACTGAATGCTCTACAATTTTACACGTATATATATACTCGTTGCTCACTTCATAAAGATCTAAGAATAAAAATATATAGAAAAATGGTTCATTTTAACTTTTTATCTAGTAATTTGCATATGTGTAATTATGTGGCAAAGTGTCTTTGAACATTTTTGATTTAAAGGGACATTTCAGACAATACATTTAGGTTCTGTTGTAATTAATGCAATGCCTGACAGTGTGGAGCATGACACAGGGATTTAAAAAAACGAGAAACCCTCTATCTGTTACCACCTCTTCAATATCTGCACAAAGCACATCTAGAGAGTTCTCCCTAGACCTCAATGAGAGGGAGCCAGACCCTTGCTGCCTATGGCCATTTTGCTGAATGCTTTTACTAGATCTCAGCCAAGATGGCCGCCCCCCATAATCACTGACCGAAAATAGAAGTGAAAAAATGTACATCCACAAAATAAATGAAATAGAAAATAAGTATTTTTATTGAATGAACATAAATTAGAAGACAAAAAATCTGCAATCATCCAAAAAAAAACGAGTTAGCAACAAAAGCGATATGTTTCGATCCACGAAAATTGCTAACACGTTCCCTTTAAACTACCATTGTTTAGGAGAAAATGATAAATATACGTATCTGTAAGTAATAAAAACATGTTTTTTCTGCTTCCCTTCCAGTTAAGACACAGCAAGATTCAGCAGAGAACTGGAAACCGTCCCAAATTGATCAATGTGGATCCTCGTCTTGTTGATGGAACGCTGCAGTACACGGCATCTGTGACTAATATGTGGCTGTTGTATGGTACAGATATGCTCAGCGTGAAGCAGTGTGTATTGTGTGCGTAACACATGGACTGAACCCACAGGAAGTTCCAGACAATTAGAGAGTAATTCATATTGGCAATACTTCTACAATATTGTCACTCGAACAAGTTCTGCCTGTAATCTAAACTGCCATCTATGAAGTGCTCGAAGACCACAACGGTGGAAAAAGAAGTGCTGTCAAAAGATGATGTCATAAGAAAATCAACTGTGCGTCCTTCTTCCAAAGATGAAAATCCTCTCCTCTATCCTCTCAGATCGACTGATAACGACGGGCTCCAGATTGCCAAGATCAAATGCAGGTTTTCTAAGTTATGCAAAAAAAAAAATGGCCCGAGTTGTTGGTTGTATCTGATTTCCCCAAGCCTTAAAACAGATGGCCGATCCCTGCCAAGGTTTCCTAACGAAGTTCCCAATGTGCTCTGGGCCAGGTTGGACAATCAAATCAATATATAGGCAATACTAACCCCTTGCTGCCAGTTGGTCGTCAAACGATCTTTCGGCAGCAATGGGGTTAAACAGAAAACGTAATAAAACTCAAAAATAAAAAGTGGCATGTTTCTCTGACAATGCATGGGATATCTGAGCTAAAGAAACGCTTAAAACATAGATCAAGGTTGGCGGTCACCGGTGGGTGTGGTTGAGAAAGCAAAAACTTTTCTCTGCCCAAGGAAGAAGGTAGAATTCGGAGGGTATGACTTGATGAGGTGTCGCTCTTGAAGACTTTATCACGGTGATGTTTTAAGAAGTAATATGCATTACGTTGAAATTTTTTTCGGTTGGAAGAAAAAAATTTCAAAAAGAATCAAACTTTTGTTTTTATTTGTGTTTTGCATGTTAAATTTAACTCGTAAAATGGGACCCAAAACTCTTTACATGCAAAACAGATTTCCTTAATGTATATGTGTCAGGCGTGTGTGTTTTTTAAGATACGTATGTCATTTAGATAAGAATAACCTGATTTTGAAGTCTAGGTCAAAACTTTTCTTGTTGTGTCGGCCAAACTATGTTGAGATTGATTAATTAATAAATTTTTAGCTAAATGTGTGAGGCCATTGGGTTGAATTGGTAGGTTACCACTATGATCATGTATGGTTGGAGTTACGTTAAAGGGGTTTTCTGCCCTCAACATGTATGGCATATTAATTTGAGGTAGCATTAATGTGTGATAGATGTGGGTCTGATAACTGGAGCACCCACCAATGTCGGGAATAGGTGCACTTAGCCCCTTTTTTGGTTATTAACTGGACAATGACCAACTAATCTTGAAAAGTGACAAAATTGGGTGACCAATTCAATATTCCTCTAGTAAGATATTAAAATATGATCAATCTGGAATCCATTTTTAACTGCACGGATGTCATTGCCTCCATTTTGTAACTGATCCCTACTTATCGTAATGGATGCCATTGACCCGTAAACAAAAGTTGATCAGAGCCTTAGATATGAAATTCCTCTAAGATGTTTTGTCTGAACTACGACCATCCTTTCCAAAAACTAATGGAAAATTTTTGGAAATGATCATAGTTCCATCTGTGATTTGTATAAATTCCATATATATGAAAGTTAATGGAGTCAAAGAATTAAAAGTCTTAAGAGTTTTCGGTTTTAAGTTGAACAATCTTATCCATTGTTTTGGTGGTTTGCATGGTATTGTATATGAAGAAATTTCTTGTACAGAAAAAAATATATATATAACTATAAGAAAGGGTTGCCTTACGTCCAGTCGTTCTGTCTGTACATACAGTGAAGGGACTTTGCAATGACTGTTGTCTCGGCATGAGATGTCTATATCATTATATCATCTGTAGATGTTATTTAGGTGAAGAATGTTGCTCATCAAATTCAGAAGTGAACCATGGTGCAGAGCCTAAAAATTTCTATTATTCCAGGGCTGAAGGTTAGCAGTGTGGTGTGTCTGGAGCAAGACCTCCACCTCGTCATTAGGTTTATCAACCCTACAAGGGCATATGTGTAGGCCTTGTCTTCTTGAGGAAATCCCTTTAGTTCCATGGAGCTCTATCAAATGGTTTAAAAACAAATTATATTAGTATAATACAGACATAAATATTATGGAAAGAAGGACCCACCCATAAGGACTCATTGTGCAGGAATGGGAAAGAATAGATAAGCGATTGAAGATAGAAGTTGCCCATACAATAGTGTATTGTTGGCAGAATTATGGTAGGCCGTAAGCCTATCTGAAGAGGTTTGACTAGAGGATATCACAGAAGAAAGTGTTTTGAGTACTGGAGAAGATTCAGGAAAGTATGTATAGAAAAACATACAAGTGCTTTGTGGTTTCCTGGATTTCTTAAAGAGAACCTGCAAGGACACTTTGGGACACTTAACCAACCACAGGTCCTTATCGAACCACGGTTGAGTGTTCCAAATCATCCTATATCATCTTATTCCATGGCTACTTTTTTTTAAAAAAAACAAACACTTACATATATCTCTTGATGTCCAGGCACCTTCACATTGATTCAATGAAGTTGAGAGGTGCAGAATAATTTTTTTTATTTTTAAGACAGAGATGATTTAGGGCAATTTGGGACACTAAACCACAGGTATGTAGGGGACTGTGGGTGGTTTGTTTTCCATAATCTCTGTTAGAGGTTCCTTTTAAGAAGAACTTTATGGTAGGAAGGTGAATTATTCAGGGGCTGCCGGCAGCCTGATCCATCTCTTCTCTAATATTGGCCATTATTGTGAGGGTCGAAGGCTTGCATACATATTAGATGGTCAACTGGACTTGTTAAACTAAAAAGTTCTGAAAATTCACATTGAATGTGTAAGGCAAGCTCCTGTGATATCATTTATCCAAAGTATGGTATTTCTGGTTGGTGATCTGGTGTTACTTGCCGATGCAATACATCAATAGTTGCAAAAAGATCTGCAGAACTAGAGATGGTTGACCTTCTTAAGCCAACAGACCTTAAAATGTCACCAATTCAGTATTTATTCAGTATGAGATGAGCTATCGAAGAACCTCATACTTCAACAATCTATCGGCATTGATCCCCCTAAAGATCTTACTAGTCGGCCGATTATTACTCTTGCCTGATCAAACAAAACCGGGCATGTTAAATTGACCCCAACAGTGTCTTAATTCTCTGGCTTTACTAGAAACACATATTTTCTCGGCAACCTGAGCATGCATCTAAGGAGGTGGTTTGGAAATGCAGTCCTTTGAATATGTACTTTTAGTGGCAAGAACGATATTTGAGGCCAGACAAAAACTTTCCATTTGGTGGGTCCGAATCTGGTTGGTTGACCTTACATATACCTAAAGCTATAGACTTTTCTGCACTTCCTTGGCCACCATAAACCAGATCTATGACAAAAAACGTATCTTCTTACTCATGATGAGTATAAAAACATGAATATTTTATCTTTTTTCTGTAAATTTTTAGCATTGAATAGAGTAAAATATATCTAATATAAAGGTTGATCCTGGATTCGATATACATTGTAACATCCACCACACAGGATTTCATCTGGTCCACAGGGTTTTCTACATGCTTTCTATGCACACCTGACTTCAGGAAATCTGATAAGTACAGAGCTCGCAGCACTCAGGTATCTGAAAAATTTTGTCAAGGTGTGGAAATTTTACAAGTATCTATGTAAATCTTATTGGTCTGGTGGATCAACATGTATTTTAGATATAATCAAAGTAACTATTCCTTAAAAAACCATACATATCACTTTTATAGACCTCACAGTTTACTCTGACTACAGACCAATGGGGAATGGGAGCCAGGAAGAGGCGGTTATGCGAAACGCGTTTGTCACTAGAGTCTATCAAGATTCCACAAACCTTTTCTGCCTTCAGTCCGGTAGAAATTCTGTTTGGAGCTAAAGAATAACTAGTTAATACAGTATTAACGGCTTTTTTCTGAGTAGGGGGGGGCAAAAGAAAATATACTTACCTTGCTCAGGTTCCCGGGTTTCCACATCACTCCAATACTTTCAGTCTGTGACCGCTGTGTCCTGCCGGGAATTATAGGGGGTCGCAGGGCCTGCTTTGGCCAATTAAAGACCATGAGACATCACTTCCTCTGACCATGCGATGTCACTTCCTGTGCCAAAGTCTGAGGAGGAAACAATTGGAAGTTCCGGAGTAACACAGGAATCGGGAGCTGAAGCAACATAGTTACCCTTTCTTTTTTCCTCCCCCCTGGATATATGAAAAACCGCCTTAGGTCAAAGCCTGAAATGTACAAAGCTTAGGTTTAGTCTTTTTGTTTCAAAAAATCCAAAATACCCCAAAGGGCCCTATCATTCACGAAGAGGTCCTGGTGGGCTTTCCCAAAAAAAAACTAAAATCTCCATATCATCTAAAAAAACCCTATCTAAAGAGACAGTATTATTTCATTCCAGAACCTCCCATTACTTGGAATTTTTTACATGATATATATATATAAAGTAATCTATAAATAATCATTCCTATGTGAAGAATATAACGAATAAGGTATATAAGAGAAGCTAACGATGTGTTTGTCCTTTCTGTGTGTGTCCTACGGCAAAGGTATCAAATTATATGACTTTATTATATTGTATGACAAGCGTTGCACTTTCATTCAGACAACAATGACGTCGACCAATTTGTTGTCCCTGGGGTCAGGGGCCGATTTAACCCCTTTCATCCAGGTTCTTACAGAAATACTAAAATACTTGAAATAGATGAGATGCTTGACCTACTCTAGGTAAGTCACCGAGATGACCATGTACAAGTCGATGAATTACTGTCTATGTATGTGCCAATTTTCACTAATGTAAAATTTTTGGGGCATTTTTTTTGTTTCTTTTTCTGACAACCAATGGTGCAAGACTGTAACGAGTTCGCAATTCAACCGTCCCATCCCAGAGCGTCGTCTTTATTTTCCGATATATGCTGAATGATCTTCTGTAATATAGTTGCTAAATCTTGGGGCTTCTAATAAACACTGTGAACTAGGTATATATATTGAGATTTTTTTTTTCATTTTTTTTTTTTTTTTTTTTTTTTCATTTTCTGGTTTGCCAGCTTTTACATTCGTGGTTTGGTTTCTGGGCTTTTATGATTGGACTGGAACTGTTATAATTGTAAATGTGATCACTTTGGCGCAGAACGGAACAGATTTTATGTAATAAAAAATAAACAAGAAAAATCAGTGTTTATTCAATTAAAAAAAATAATAATAAAAAAAAATGTAAACGTTCTAAGCCTGTACAAAAAAAATAAAAATTGGAAATTCCGATTTTTCTGATTTTCTTTCCCATGTGGGGTGATGTTTGGATGTTTTCCTGATGCACCGTGCGTACTTTTCCCCTCCCCCCTTATCCTACGTTTGATAGTGCTTCTCGTTTTATCTTTTCAAGTGGCATGTTCTGGATCGTAATATTGACATGTGAATATGGAAATTGATATGAAAACCTTAAGAAATCTACAACGGGCACGAAAAAATGACTGTAATTTCTTGTTTAGTGCGTGTAGTTATGGATAGGGACCATTCCATCCATTTGCGTGTAAAAGATAACCTTGTGTCAGCCTGTTTCTACTATATTTATTCAATAAATGTTGATTTCTTATGGAGACTTCCTGTGTCTGCTGTTATTTCACTCAGATACCCTAACACAATGAATCACCATAATAACCATACACCATAATCACCATACACTAGTGCTACGAGCAAAAACATATGATGTTCCCTACAACCCACCTGCCGCACTGGATTTATCAGGAGCGGGTGGCTGTGTGCTGCGCCAACAAGGCGTGCATAGATCACAGGCGTGATGGCCCACGATGGTTATGTGCCACATTATGCTGTCCACTCCCACTTGGCATGGAAGCGCATAAGGGGCAAATAGGTGCAACTAGTGGCCGTGCGTACAAACCCTGATAAATCTGGCCCATTCTGCAGGTAGCACATTATAGAGCAGGAGGAGATCAGCAGCTTGTACATTGTGTACCATATGCAGGCAGCATGTTATACAGCAGGAGGAGCTGAGCAGATTGTACGTAGTGTCCTATCTGCAGGCAGCATGTTATAGAGCAGAAGGAGCTGGGCAGACTGCACATAGTGCCTATCTGCTGCAGCATTTTATAGAGGCAGGAGGAGCTGCGCAATTGTACATGTGTCCTATCTGCAAGCAGCATGTTATCAGCAGCAGGAGCTGAGCAGATGTGTACGAGTGTCCTATCGATGCAGGCTCAGTTTTATAGAGCAGAAGGAGCTGGGCAGACTGCACATAGTGTCCTATCTGCAGGCAGCATGTTATAGAGCAGGAGGAGCTGCGCAGATTTACATAGTGTCCTATCTCACGCAGCATGTTTACGCAGCGAGAGCTGAGTCAGATTGTAGCGTAGTGTCCTATCTGCAGGCTGCATGTTATAGAGCGTAGGAGCTGAGCATATTGTACATGTGTCCTATCTGCAGGCAGCATGTTATGAGCAGGAGGAGCTGAGCAGATTGTCAGTGTCCTATCTGCAGCGCATGTTATACAGCAGGAGGAGCTGAGCAATTGTACATAGTGGTCCTATCTGCAAGCCATCATGTTTACAGGCCAGAAGTGAGCTGAGCAGATTGTACATACTATCCTTAAAACAGATGAATATTAAGTTTTTACCATAAAATTTCCAGTTTTACCATTCATTATTATAATTCATATTCTGGATTAAGGAGTACTATTAGGCAGTCTTACTTAAAGGAAATCTCCATCACATAATGCAAGGATTACCAGGGACACTTACTCATAGATCCAGGCACCGTGACTGCGGTAATCTTCTTATATTATTATCCGTGGCCTCCTTCCTTCTCAAATCTACTTTTAAAATTATGCTAATGATCCTGAGGGCTACCCTAGCCCCTCTGTGATCTGGCTTTATACAAACTGTTGTTAACCTTCCACCGCACCCTGACAGGATGTACTTTCTGCACAAGTGATAAGAAGCAGCGGTGCCGTGAGTCTATAAAGCAAGATCAGAGGAGATAGGATATGCCCCTCAGGCTCATTAGCATTATTTAAAAGTTGATTTTAGAAGGAAGAGGCCATGTAAAATATAGAAGATACCACAGTCTATGAGTAAGTGTCCCTGGTTCATCATGATGGATTCTGATGGCAGATGATAGGCAAGCTGTTCATCACTCTTTACCCAGAAGATAGCTGTCAATCACTAAGTCGGAACGCCTTCTGGACTCTTAAGTACATAATGAGCAGATTTTAAAAATTAATTGATCAATCTGTACGGTTTCTCTGTTAAACTCCGCACTTTAAAAGTAGTTGGTTCCCTCTGAATGGGTCTTCACAAAAACGTTCCAGGGAATGAAGGATCAAGTATGTTGTGTATTATCCTTTGTTGTCTCTGCAGTCAGAAGCTTTGTCTAGTGAGAAGCATTGCACACTTGGCTGCCAGAGCACTTCTGTGTATGGGGAGGGTAGGGCTCAATTTGATCCTTTTTTTGGCCCCCATTAGCCGCTCAATGGTGTCCCTCTAATAATAATTTCGGTAATTGCAATGGTAAAGCACGAAGCCAATTAAAGCCTCGCAATCAGAACATAACTTTAATAATGACACTTACTGTAGGTCCTTCCCCGAGTCGCCCTGATACTCTATTTTAACATTCCTGTCTAATGGCTGCCGTATCGTTACAAATTAGAACCTATTTGTCACATTCTTGACACTCCTTTAGCTTTGGATTGCTCTGTCAAGTGCTTGACAACAACATGCGGGGGTTGGTTCTAGAATTATCGGTATTCTCTCTGTAGGACTGCGTTCACACGTGGCGTTAAAGTTGCGCTTGAAACTCAATACAAACGGCTGAGGAGAGCAGATTTGCCTAATGACATTGCTGTTAACATTTGCATTTACATGTTAACTCATGTTTTAATGACTTGTTTGCATTTGTAAAGGCAATGTTACTAATGTCAACACAATGTAAACAACTTGCTTTAACATGGCATTAAATTGCTTTTTGTAAATGCCATGTTACAGCGCAATGTAATTAGGAGAATCTCCTCTCCGCAGCTTCTCATATGTGTTTCAGAACTAAATTCAAAAGCATGTGTGAACCAGCCTAAAAATATATTTTCGAGCTGTTTTTCTGTTACACTGACCATACACTTTATTGCTGTTGATGGACACTGCTCCACGCTGACTAGCGGAGTGTGCATGTGTTGAAATGATGAAGGGGAGTAGGTTAGCCCAGGCTCTCTGACAGCAATATTTGCTTGAAACAAGGATCTAGAACAGCAAATAGCTGATCATTATATACCCTACACTTTTTCCTTAGGACTTATTCAGACAGGCGTTTTTGACACCCGCCTGCTATCCGCTTTTATGTGTGGATGGAATACTGACCCATTGATTTCTATAGGTCTGTTGCACAATGCCTGTTTCTTTTCATGGACGTGTGAAAAAAATTTGCAGCATGCACTATTTTTTTCCACATGCGGACCACGAAGTAATGCATGCCGATAAAAAAAAAAAAAAACGGATTACCTCCGGATGTATGTTGCTAAGAAACCAACTTAACAGGCAGCATGTTCTTTCTAGGCAAAATCAGCAGAACCCCTGGTGCGAAAGCTTTAATACAATGCGGCCCAATGTGTCATATATTAGGAAGGCAATTTTAGGGATCCCACACGTATCATTGCAATCCAAACATTTCTGAGTGAAAAGATTCGCTGTGTCTTTCGCTCTCATGATTTATTTAGGGTAGAAATGAGGCTTGACCGGGCAGTATGAGAGGATAATTGTAAAGAATATTCTGGACACGTCAGAGTGGCCAGCGTCATGTGTTCTGCCGCTTAGTCATGATCTTTTTTGACTTCCTTTAATGGCCATAGAAATAATGTGCTTCAAACAACGTTCATGTTGACTCAGAAGAGAGAAAAATAATGAAAAAGGTGTAAAGACGAATGACGGTTGAGACTTTCCACTGGTCATAATACAGATTGGATTTTTTGATGCCTTTGCTGCCAAAAGTGATCCTCCTCAATGGATACAGTCCCAAAAGGGAACGTTTATGTTCAAAAGGAGGAGCTAAACAGATTGCATATAGCATAATTTCATGTAGCATATTATAGAGCAGGAGCTGCTGTGCTGATTGCATATAATGTCTGTGGCAGCATGTTTTGTAGCAGGAGGAGGATGAGCAGATTGTACATAATGGGGCACATTCACTTACGCGGCCGCTGGAGCTCACCGAAAGTGCATTGGTCCACCATAATCGCTGTGCCCTTGCGTGCCCAATATCCTGCATGTGTCGGTTCCCCCGCTCAGGGTCCAAACAGTCTAAGGGTACATTCACACGCGGTATGCCGCCGTGCGGGCATACTGCCATGTGCTGGAGAGGAGGAGGTGACCCCTCCTCCCTCCAAGAGAATAGCGGCACAACGGCCGCACACTTGCCGAAAGATAGAGCATGCTCTATCGTTTGGCGTGGTGCCCCGATCGTATCCCGGCCGTGCCGCTATTGCTGTCTAGTGGGATGTAAATGCGGCTGCAAAATTGCCATGCAGATTGTACGTAGGTCCTATCTGCTGCACATGTTATAGAGCCGGAGGAGCTAGCAGATTGCGTAGTGTCCTATCTGCAGCAGCATGTTATAGAGCCGGAGGAGCTGAGCAGATTGTACGTAGTGTCCTATCTCAGGCAGCATGTTATAGAGCAGGAGGCGCTGAGCAGATTGTACATAGTGTCCTATCTGCAGCAGCATGTTATAGAGGCAGGAGGCTGAGCAAGATTGTACATAGTGTTCTATCTGCATGCAGCATGTTGTAGAACAGCGGAGCTGAGCAGATTGTCCGTAGTGTCCTATCTGCAGGCAGCATGTTATAAGAGCCGGAGGAGCTGAAGCAGATTGTACGCAGTGTCCCCCTATCTGCAGGCAGCATGTTATAGAGCAGGAGGAGCGGAGCAGATTGTACATAGTGTTCTATCTGCAGGCAGCATGTTATAGAGCAGGAGGAGCTGAGTAGTTGTTCACACTGTTCTATCTGCAGTCAGCATTTATAAGAGCGGAGGAGCTGAGTAGTATGTTCACACTGTTCTATCTGCATGTCAGCATGTTATAGAGCAGGAGGAGCTGAGTCAGATTGTACACAGTGTCCTATCTGCAGACAGCATGTTATAGAGCAGAAGGAGCTTAGCGGGTTGTACATAGAATTGCCGATCTGCAGGCAGCAATGAGATCAATATTTTGCCACAATTATCTTTTTTGCATTACTTTCTAATTTAGGGAAAAGATTACAATACACAATTAGAAAGGAGTAAAAAAAAAAAAGGAGGCTGTATTCTTCACAAAGAGACGTCCGTTATATGATAAATGGATGTTATCCGCTTTGAGATCGTTTGTCGCCGGAGCTCGTAAAGCCTCATTCTTTACTTGTCCTCTCCCTCGGATTGTGAGCAAAAATCAGTAGTGACTCCTGCTGCAGCGATCAGGCATGGCACATATTCTGCTGCTCTGGAACAAGAGAAGATCATTTCCTCTCCTTACTCCTCAGGTCCGGAACCCCACGCATAGAAAATCATGACAAAATCAAAGAACTTTCATTCTGCAAAAATCAGAGCAGGAAATGTAAAGCAAGAATAGGGTTATGTGATACTAATGATAAGAGCTTTCTGAGATAAGACATTACATTAATAAAGAATAAGTTGCAATTCCAGACACTCCACGGACAAGGTGGCGGCTGTTTCAGGTTAAAGCAAACCCTTGCCATGGATAAATCTAAACTCTCTTCTTCCCGGAGGCAAGCTGTAGAAGTAATTTCGGGTGTATTATTTTTTGTTTAGCTTGTTCCCTCATGCGGTGTCCCCACACGATGCTGGCAGAGGGTGTCAGAGAAGATTATTTTGAAAGTATCAAGTTCCGCTTTTATAGCAAGGTGATTGCGCCCTTGATCCTGTCCCTCTGGCTGCTGCAGGTTATGCTGCCTGAGGCAAAGGCCCCTCAACAACCCCTCATGGATGGCGCACCCCTGCCCTTGGCCACTCATGGATAACATTATGCATTCAGAGATGTTTTTATACCACCTGGGGTATGCTCTATGGCCACCGACCTCTCCAAGAAACAAACGGATAGGCAGTGTCGAATTTCAAAATGGCTTCTCTTCACCGACATGTTGCCTACAGAAAGTTGGGAACTATTTACACCAGTAATATTTTCTGGTGCTGCTGAAATCTGACTTATAGAACCTAATCTGTATGGCCAAAACACTGCGTAATGATACAGCCCCCCCAAATACTTGTAATCTATAGTAAACTATACACGGTCTACTTTTTGAGTAGACCACCTAGATCCACAACAGATTTTTCAATTATGCCTTTGTAATTAATCACAGCAGAAGTTTTTGAAATGGTTGACCTTCCGTCCTATAATGGATTCTCGTATTGTCCTCATGTTGTCTTTTAAGGTGGCCATAGAAAGATTGGCCAAACATCTGATTTTTGTGGTACCGCCCACCATCTAATGGAGTAAACGTCTCTATGGATTCGTATTTGAGCGACCTCCACTTCAGAAACTTCACCAGATTTCTCCCTTGTGAATATAAGACTGGCACGAGTCCTCAACTGTGGAGCATCCCACAAGTGATGTCTTTACTACTATTCTTATATCTGTCCTCTGTTGTGTCTTGAGTGGCCATACACAGTAACGACCTTTGCTGTACCCCAGATGGGCAAACCAGTAGGAGATAGTTTTTGGATGAGGGTGTGTTCTAAGAGGATCCTTGACTAGCCTAAGTACCGGTTTCAGTTCACCTCTGGGTGGTATCTAAATGTGGTTCCTCTCCAAGTAAGTTATTATGCAACTTCCAAACTTCCCTGAAGGTCGGAGGGGTTAAGACTAAGCGCCAAATGACTCAGTTTTGATGGTATCTAAACAGACCTCCTGCCGTTTAATGGAGCTTTCTTCCATTTTCATTGATGTATCGCAAGTTTCCCATCCAAATTAAAGTGAAGTGGCTTCATGACTCAACAACCCAATGCTCACCATAACCGCTGGTATGTTTGAAAAAAATAAACAAATCCACCAAATTGTCTGAAGGAGGGCCGCGTGTGATGACAAGCAGAATTCCTGTCTTCATAGTTTGTGCTTTTATGAATTCACTCCCCCCTATCAAAATCACATTTAAAAAATGGCATTCACAATGTTTCCGATGGGTTTTGACCATTTAGAGATGTTACTGTAAGTGGCAGATGTTACATGTGTAGCAATATGATTTTTTTTTAAATTCCCCCTCTGTAAAATTTGGTTAAAAACAAAGTCCTTATAACACTTTAGTCACTTAGCTTTTCCACTAAAATTTATGGGATATGCAATGGTCCAGAATTGAGGTTTTGACGTGAATGATGCTGGCAATTCAGGTTCTAATTGAAGAGATCCTGGACTTGTATACATTCTTACATGCAATGCTCTATGGGAAAAATAGCAAATTACATCTATTCTTAAGGAAAAAAATAGATCCTCTGTAGGTGGTTCTCCCTCAAATGGGTTAAACGGGCATTCCATAGCCACAGATAGGGTACAACAATCGGATCATTTGGTGATCACTGTTGTGACCCCACTGATTAAAAGAATGTGGGTTCCTATTTTCACTTAAATGAGGGCGGCCAGGTCATGCAAGGTTCCTGCTACTCCTTTAATACTATGGAGCTCCATCATTCCGAATGGAATCCTGTTCTTGAACTTTGTGTGATTGGTGGGGGTTCCACCTGGCTTACTTCAATGATCAAGATTGATATTCGATCCGATCAGTTGGGGATCACTGCTGTGACAAGAATCGGGTCCGTTCTCACTAAATGATGGGCAGCAGGTCGGGCATGCGTCCTGCTACTCCCTTCATTCTCATAGAGCTCCATCAAAAGTGAAACTGTTATATGTGGATTGATGGAGGTTCGCATTGGACCTTTAAGGATCAGCTGAAACTTGTAGCCAACACCTTTATAATCAATGTCTGATCCATAAAGTAACTCCTATCCTGATCAGTATACTCGGTGAGAGAACGACTGTGTGTATAAATGGGTGACATCTCTTTCTGCTCCTATCTCAAGCTCTTGGTGGTCGACCCTGACTTACAGGATCTATTAATAGGTGGCACTGGGAATAGAATGCACAAAAGTATAGTTCACATGTAGCCTTCTCCTGATTTTCCCTCTTATGGCAGATATTGTGGGGAGCTAAGGATCGGGCAGGTTGGAATTTAGCTGCTCATCTTTTGTGCCTCTGGTAGATAAGCGGCCCCTATGTGCATCGGGACCTTCACAGAAAATCATAGAGACCTAAAAGTCACCTAGGAGTCCTCCATACACATGAGATAGTTTGCGGGTCAGTTTGGGCCATATCCTTTAGTAATAGACAAGGTTACCATGGGCATAAAACAACCCTGGTGCTGGGGTGGTTCAATTATTCCAACGCTGATGCCACATTTTTTGGATGCTGTAGCGCCACAGTTTTTATCTGCCTGAGACGAACCAATGTTTCCCAAACTTTCTTCTTCCCCTACAGAGGAGGATCAGCTGGACCTTTAAAAGATGACCACCTCCCCTCTAACAATACCCCCTTGTCCCCTTCTGAAAGATCTGGTAACCTTTACTAATTCCTCTTAAGATTGTACCTACATAAGAGTATGTAAAATCTCAGAGATGCTCAATGTTTGCCAAGAGCTGCTCTTTTCTTAGTTATGAAAAGTCTTGGATGGCAGACATCATAGCCCCAACTGTAAAAATACTTAAAGAAGAATATTTGTGCACTGGGCACCGGGTAATATTAATAGGAATCAGCTCTGGAACAAAGACTGGAGGCTACAGGCACTTCCATTCCATTGTTTTCTCTACGCTAATAATTCTTATTAACTCCTTCGAGTGGGTACCAACACTCCTAGCATAGCTAAGGAGTGTAACATTCCTTATGTAGGTCCAGCTAATACAACCCTCTACGTGATGAACCAATACCATTCAGGAAGACCACTAGGTCAAAGTCCAATGTAAAATTATACATAAAGAATATAGCTATACACGTCTCGGCAATTAAAGGGGTTTGTACAAGTGATTGTGTATAACGGATAACAATAAGATCGCACTTGAGAATAAGTGCTCCCGTTTTTCACTAATTGATGGAGATTAGATCTAGAGCCCCCTTGCTTCCCTCCACTCTCGATTGGGCATCGAATCTTGTCACATACTATGAGTACTGTAACAAAAATTGTCAAGTCAGCTCTCAGTTATCTCACCACTCTCATCTCCACTCCACAATACCAATCTTGTTCTCTGAAATTAACGCGACACCAAATATTGAATAAGGAGGACATGCTCGCTTGATGCTCCATATGTTAAAGAATGTGACCTCCTACCTTGTGATCACTGCGGATCCGCAATCGCAGCCCCAACATTGAATTTTTTATCACCCTATCCTGTGGAAGTAATACAATTTTTATATTTTGATGACTGTTATAACCATTCCGCTAACTGTCTGTTGAATCCAATGATTTCAGGTTCCTCAACCATCTTATTTCTATTGCCACAGATAGTGCAATCTCTTCAACTCCATATAGAATTGCAGCAACGGGCACCGTCTTGCTCCATTCACCTCGGGAGCACATGGGGTCTGACTGATGTAACCCCTCGGCCCCCATCCAGACCCCCCTTCCTTGTGATCTGTGGGGGTTTTCATCGAATGAGACCCCCACCGATCACAAGTTATGTCCTATCCGTGGATAGGGCCCAATTCTGTTTGGTGGAAAAAACCCCTTTAAAACGTCAACGCATCAATCTACTTATCCTCCTACTCATCATGGTCACCCAAGTGTTTGGGAGCACAAGAATACTGTCCATCAATGTTGCTGCTCCATTCAGTCTATTGTTTTTATTCCTCAGTGGTTTAATCAACCAATAGACTATGATTGTTGGGCGCAGCCTCGACACAGCGCCATAACTCTATAACGGACTTACCCACCCATTCTAATTAGCATCAGTCAAAGATTCCCTAACAAGACAGATGTTGTTATCCTTATCCCACCATAGGAGAAACCCCTTTACATACCATAATTCCTTTATTTATATAGCGCCATCATATTCGCACGCCTGTACAGATCATAGTGGACATATGCAAATGAAATAAGATGAAGCATAGAACGAGAGGTCACACAGAGCTTACAATCTGTGAGAAGCAAATTCCTATAGGGAGGTCTTCCCAGAACTAATTGTGCAGAAAATAGTTTTACCATTTTCATGCTGAATTACAGGGCTCCGCGCCAAGGGGAGGGGAGCGTATGTGATCTGACGGTCTTGGCTTTGAACGCCCTGTAAAGCTGTAATTTTCACTTCCAATCAAACTCCACAGATCTACAGTTGCTTTGTCTAGTTTCCTGTAAGAAAAGAGAATAAACTGTAGGACTGTGCCAAAATAGGGCACCAACTCTGCCAGTATGTCCCTGCCGCACCCCTGCTATAGCCTCCTACCTGTCTCCCCCTTCCCATAGACTCTCTGTGTCACCTATGATTTCTCCCCAAATGGGCTTCTGGCGGGATTCGATATGAAGGGCACTTATCCCTTTGTGATTGTATGTGATGAGGTTGCACAGATGTGATTGCCATTCATGAGACAATGGCCAGGGGGCATTATGTTGCCAGGCGGCGGCACACCTGTGCTGTATTTCTTGAAGCCTGGATATAAGATCATGTCATGGTTTTTCCATCGCATTAATCCGTCATGTGTAAACCACAGCCTCCTCATGTCTCTTAATGTCTAGATCAGAATCACGTGTGGATCCTTAATTGGAGTGAACAGTCTACACACACTGAACCCATTATCCTTTTTTGGGCGGGTCATCAATGGGTTGTCTCATCCTCATCATCACATCTTGTTCCAACCTGCTCCGGGAATAGAAGCGTTAAAGGGTTTCCTTGTATGATAATAATGAATTAGTGTTTTAAAGTTCTTTAGTTTTTGTAAGATTTCCTGCTTGCTGTTAGTGAATTGAATCATTGGCGCATGTTTATTTATGGTTTTGGCCTGTTTATAGTCTGGATAGACTGATACAAGAGCAATTGGTGCAGTTTTTAGTGTCCTATCTGCAGGCTGCATGTTATAGAGCAGAAGGAGCTGGGCAGACTGCACATAGTGTCCTGCATGTTATAGAGCAGAAGGAGCTGGGCAGACTGCACATAGTGTCCTATCTGCAGGCAGCATGTTATAGAGCAGGAGGAGCTGCGCAGATTGTACATAGTGTCCTATCTGCAAGCAGCATGTTATACAGCAGGAGGAGCTGCGCGAGATTTTACATAGTGTCCTATCGCAAGCAGCCAGTATAACAAGACAGGAGAGCTGAGCAGATTGGGGCGTAGTGTCCCTATCTGCAGGCTGCATGTTATAGAGCAGTAGGAGCTGAGCAGATTGTACATAGTGTCCTTCTGCAGCCAGCCTGTTATAGAGGCAGGAGGAGCTGGCAGATTGTACAGTGTCCTATCTGCAAGCAGCATGTTATACAGCAGGAGGAGCTGAGCAGATTGTACATAGTGTCCTATCTGCAAGCATCATGTTACAGAGCAGAAGGAGATGAGCAGATTGTACATAGTATCCTATAAAACAGATGAATATTAAGTTTTTACCATAAAATTTCCAGTTTTACCATATCAATTATTAATTCATATTCTGGATTAAGGAGTCTATTAGGCAGTCTTACTTAAAGGAAATCTACCATCACAATAATGCAAGGATATACCAGGGACACTTACTCATAGATCCAGGCACCGTGACTGCGGTAATCTTCTTATATTTATTATCCGTGGCCTCCTTCCTTCTCAAATCTACTTTTAAAATTATGCTAATGATCCAGACGGACTTCCCTAGCCCCTCTGTGATCTGGCTTTACAAACTGTTTCGACCTTCCACCTGCACCCTGAGCAGGATGTACTTTCTGCACAAGTGATGAAGAAGCAGCGGTGACGGTGAGTCTATAAAGCAAGATCACAGAGGAGATAGGATAGCCCCTCAGGCTCATTAGCATTATTATAAAAGTTGATTTTAGAAGGAAGGAGGCCATGTATAACAAATATAAGAAGATACCACAGTCTATGAGTAAGTGTCCCTGGTTCATCATGATGGATTCTGATGGCAGATGATAGGCAAGCTGTATCACTCTTTACCCAGAGATAGCTGTCAATCACTAAGTAGGAACGCCTTCTGGACTCTTAAGTACATAATGAGCAGAGATTTTAAAAATTAATTGATCAATCTGTACGGTTTCTTCTGTTAAACTCCTGCACTTTAAAGTAGTTGGTTCCCTTCTGAATGGGTCTTCCAAAAACGTTCCAGGGAATGAAGGATCAAGTATGTTGTGTATTATCCTTTGTTGTCTCTGCGTCAGAAGCTTTGTCTAGTGAGAAGCATTGCACATTGGCTGCCAGAGCACTTCTGTGTATGGGGAGGGTAGGGGCTCAATTTGATCCTTTTTTTGGCCCCATTAGCCGCTCAATGGTGTCCCTCTAATAATAATTTCGGTAATTGCAATGGTAAAGCACAAGCCAATAAAGCCTCGCAATCAGAACATAACTTTAATAATGACACTTAGCTGTAGTGTCACCTTCCCCGAGTCGCCCTGATCTCTATTGTTTAACATTCCTGTCTATATGGCTGCCGTATCGTTACAAATTAGAACCTATTTGTCCACATTCTTCTGACACTCCTTTAGCTTTGGATTGCTCTGTCAAGTGCTTGACAACAACATGCGGGGGTTGGTTCTAGAATTATCGGTATTCTCTCTGTAGGACTGCGTCACACGTGGCGTTAAAAGTTGCGCTTGAAACTCAATACAAACGGCTGAGGAGAGGCAGATTTGCCTAATGACATTGCTGTTAACATTGCATTTACATGTTTAACTTAACTCATGTTTTTAATGACTTGTTTGCATTTGTAAAGGCAATGTTAACATAATGTCAACACAATGTAAACACTTGCTTTAACATGGCATTAATATTGCTTTTGTAAATGCCAATGTTAACAGCAATGTAATTAGGAGAATCTCCTCTCCGCAGCTCTCATATTGTGTTTCAGAACTAAATTCAAAAGCCATGTGTGAACGCAGCCTAAGAAATATATATTTCGAGCTGTTTTCTGTTACACTGACCATACACTTTAAATTGCTGTTGATGGACACTGCTCCACGCTGACTTAGCTGAGTGTGCATGTGTTGATAATGATGAAAAGGGAGTAGGTTATTCCAGGCATCTCTGACAGCAATATTTGCTTGAAAACAAGGAATCTAGAACAAGCAATAAGCCTGATCATTATATACCCTACATTTTCCTTAGGACTTATTCAGACAGGCGTTTTTGACACCCGCCTGCTATCCGCTTTTTATGTGTGGATGGAATACTGACCCATTGATTTCTATAGGTCTGTTCACATGCCTGTTCTTTTCATGGACTGTGTGAAAAAAATTTGCAGCATGCACTATTTTTTTTCTCACATGCGGACCACGGAAGTCAATGCATCCGAGAAAAAAAAAAAAAAACGGATTACATCCGGATGTATGTTGCTAAGAAACCAACTTAACAGGGCATGTTCTTTCTAGCGCAAAATCAGGCAGAACCCTGGTGCGAAAGCTTTAATACATGCGGCCCAATGTGTCATATATGAGGAAGGCAGATTTTAGGGATCCACACGTCATTGCAATCCAAACAATTTCTGAGTGAAAAGATTCCTGCTGTGTCTTCGCTCTCATGATTTATTTAGGGTAGAAATGAGGCTTGACCGGGCAGTAATGAGAGGATAATTGTAGAAGAATATTCTGGACACGTCAGAGTGGCCAGCGTCAGTGTTCTGCGCTTAGTCAATGATCTTTTTTGACTTCTTAATGGGCCAGAGAAATAAATGTGCTTCAAAAACAACTTCATGTTGACTCAGAAGAGAGAAAAATAATGAGAAAAGGTGTAAAAGACGAATAGACGTGTTGAGACTTTTCCACTGGTCAATACAGATTTGGGATTTTTGATGCCTTTGCTGCCAAAAGTGATCCTCCTCAATGGATACAGTCCCAAAAGGGAACGTTTTATGTTACAAAAGGAGGAGCTAAACAGATTGCATATAGCATAATTTCATGTAGCATATTATAGAGCAGGAGCTGCTGTGCTGATTGCATATAATGTCTGTAGGCAGCATGTTATGTAGCAGGAGGAGATGAGCAGATTGTACATAATGGGGCACATTCACTTACGCGGCCGCTGGAGCTCACCGAAAGTGCATTGTCCGACCATAATGCGCTGTGCCCCATTGCGTGCCCAATATCCTGCATGTGTCGGTTCCCCGCTCAGGTCCAACATAGTCTAAGGGTACATTCACACGCGGTATGCCCGCCGTGCGGGCATACTGCCATGTGCTGGAGAGGAGGAGGAGGTGACCCCTCCTCCCTCCATAGAGAATAGCGGCACACGGCCGCACACTTGCCGAAAGATAGAGCATGCTCTATCGTTTTGCGGTGTGCAGCCCGGATCGGTATCCCGGCCGTGCCGCTATTGCTGTCTATGGGGATGTAAATGCGGCTGCAAATTTGCCATGCAGATTGTACGTAGTGTCCTATCTGCAGGCAGCATGTTATAGAGCCAAGTAGGAACGCCTTCTGGACTCTTAAGTACATAATGAGCAGAGATTTTAAAAATTAATTGATCAATCTGTACGGTTTCTCATGTTAAACTCCTGCACTTTAAAAGTAGTTGGTTCCCTCTGAATGGGTCTTCCAAAAACTGTTCCAGGGAATGAAAGGATCAAGTATGTTGTGTATTATCCTTTGTTGTCTCTGCAGTCAGAAGCTTTGTCTAGTGAGAAGCACTTGCACACTTGGCTGCACAGAGCACTTCTGTGTATGGGGAGGGTAGGGCTCAATTTGATCCTGTTTTTGCCCCCATTAGCCGCTCAATGGTGTCCCTCTAATAATAATTTTGGTAATTGCAATGGTAAAGCACGAAGCCAATTAAAGCCTCAGCAATCAGAACATAACTTTAATAAATGACACTTAGCTGTAGGTGTCCCTTCCACCGTGTCGCCTGATACTCTATTGTTAACATTCCTGTCTAGATTGCTGCCGTATCGTTACAAATTAGAACCTATTTGTCACATTCTTCACATCCTTTAGCTTTGGATTGCTCTGTCAAGTGCTTGACAACAACATGCGGGGTTGGTTCTAGAATTATCGGTATTTCTCTGTAGGGCTGCGTTCACACGTGGCGTTAAAGTTGCGCTTTGAAACTCAATACAACGGCTGAGGAGAGCAGATTTGCCTAATGACATTGCTGTTAACATTTGCATTTACAATGTTAACTCATGTTTTAATGACTTGTTTGCATTTGTAAAGGCAATGTTAACATAATGTTAACACCATGTAAACACTTGCTTTAACATGGCGTTAATATTGCTTTTGTAAATGCCAATGTTAACAGCAATGTAATTAGGAGAATCTCCTCTCCGCAGCTCTCATATTGTGTTTCAGAACTAAATAAAAAAGCCACGTGTGAACGCAGCCTAAGAAATATATATTTCGAGCTGTTTTCTGTTACCAGCAGTAGAGTGAAATAACTTCCTCGGGTTTTATTTAGCTTGTACTTCTAGACCTGACCATACACTTTAAATTGCTGTTGATGGACACTGCTCCACGCTGACTTAGCTGAGTGTGCATGTGTTGATAATGATGAAAAGGGAGTTATTCCAGGCATCTATGACAGCAATATTTGCTTGAAAACAAGGAATCTAGAACAAAGCAATAAGCCTGATCATTATATACCCTACATTTTCCTTAGGACTTATTCAGACAGGCGTTTTTGCCTGCTATCCGTTTTTTATGTGTGGATGGAATACTGACCCATTGATTTCTACAGGTCTGTTCACAAGCCTGTTCTTTTCATGGACTGTGTGAAAAAAATTGCAGCATGCACTATTTTTTTTCTCACTTGCGGACCACGGAAGTCAATGCATCCGAGAAAAAAAAAAAAACGGATTACATCCGGATGTATGTTGCTAAGAAACCAACTTAGCAGGGCAGAAACTAGATTAGAAATCCATTCTTTTTTGCGGATGTGAAAAAAACTGATTAAATACGGATGTGAAAAAAAACGGATGCGGATACAGTACGGACTGCACGCGGGTATCACACTTCCGCATTCTTTGCAGACACGCCTGTCTGAATGAGCCCTTAGGATGAATCCCATATACATAGATATTACGCCAGTCTTGGTCAAAATCAGCAGTTCCAGCCCCCCCCCTTAAGTTGCGGTACCTTAAGGGGGTTGTCCTCATAGATGTATATTATTTTTTAATTGGCCATAATGATAAAGATAAGTGATGAGTGGAACACGTGAATAAACGTACAAGCTGATTGCATGTTCTATTTAGCACAAAATCAGACAGAACACTGGTGCGAAAGCTTTAATACATGCGGCCCAATGTGTCATATATGAGGAAGGCAAATTTTAGAGATCCACACGTCATTGCAATCCAAACAATTTCTGAGTGAAAAGATTCCTGCTGTGTCTTCGCTCTCATGATTTATTTAGGGTAGAAATGAGGCTTGACCGGGCAGTAATGAGAGGATAATTGTAGAAGAATATTCTGGACACGTCAGAGCGGCCAGCGTCAGTGTTCTGCGCTTAGTCAATGATCTTTTTTGACTTCTTAATGGGCCAGAGAAATAAATGTGCTTCAAAAACAACTTCATGTTGACTCAGAAGAGAGAAAAAAATGAGAAAAGGTGTAAAAGACGAATAGACGTGTTGAGACTTTTCCATTGGTCAATACAGATTTGGGATTTTTGATGCCTTTTCTGCCAAAAGTGATCATCCTCAATGGATACAGTCCCAAAAGGGAACATGTCATGTTACAGAAGGAGGAGCTAAACAGATTGCATATAGCATAATTTCATGTAGCATATTATAGAGCAGGAGCTGCTGTGCTGATTGTATATAATGTCCTATCTGTAGGCAGCATGTTATGTAGCAGGAGGAGATGAGCAGATTGTACATAATGGGGCACATTCACTTACGCGGCCGCTGGAGCTCACCGAAAGTGCATTGTCCGACGATAATGCACTGTGCCCCATTGCGTGCCCAATATCCTGCATGTGTCGGTTCCCCGCTCAGGTCCAACAGAGTCTAAGGGTACATTCACACGCGGTATGCCCGAGGTATGCCCATGCTCTATCGTTTTGCAGTGTGCAGCCTGTGTGGCACCGTATCCCGGCCGTGTCGCTATTGCTGTCTATGTGGACGTACATGCGGCTGCAAATTTGCCATGCAGATTGTACGTAGTGTCCTATCTGCAGGCAGCATGTTATAGAGCAGGAGGCGCTGAGCAGATTGTACATAGTGTCCTATCTGCAGGCAGCATGTTATAGAGCAGGAGGAGCTGAGCAGATTGTACATAGTGTTCTATCTGCAGGCAGCATGTTGTAGAACAGGCGGAGCTGAGCAGATTGTCCGTAGTGTCCTATCTGCAGGCAGCATGTTATAGAGCCGGAGGAGCTGAGCAGATTGTACGCAGTGTCCTATCTGCAGGCAGCATGTTATAGAGCAGGAGGAGCGGAGCAGATTGTACATAGTGTTCTATCTGCAGGCAGCATGTTATAGAGCAGGAGGAGCTGAGTAGTATGTTCACACTGTTCTATCTGCAGTCAGCATGTTATAGAGCAGGAGGAGCTGAGTAGTATGTTCACACTGTTCTATCTGCAGTCAGCATGTTATAGAGCAGGAGGAGCGGAGCAGATTGTACACAGTGTCCTATCTGCAGACAGTATGTTATAGAGCAGAAGGAGCTGAGCGGGTTGTACATAGAATATCCGATCTGCAAGCAGCACATGAGATACATATATTTGCCACAATTATCTTTTTAGCATTACTTTCTAATTTAGGGAATAAAGATTACAATACACAATTTAGAAAGGAGTAAAAAAAAAAAAGGAGGCTGTATTCTTCACAAAGAGACGTCCGTATATGATAAATGGATGTTATCGCTTTGAGATCGTTGTCGCCGGAGCTCAGTATAAGCCTCATTCTTTACGTGTTCATCTCCTCGGATTGTGCAGCATAAATACAGTAGTGACTCCTGCTGCAGCGATCAGGCATGGCACATATTCTGCTGCTCTGGAACAAGAGAAGATCATTCTCTCCTTACTCTCAGGTCCGGGAACCAGCGCATAGAAAATCATGACAAAATCAAAGAACTGTCATGGACCGCTGCAAAAATCAGAGCAGGAAATGTAAAGCAAGAATAGGGTTCATGTGATACTAATGATAAGGCTTTCTGAGATAAGACATTAAACATTAAATAAAGAATACGTTGCAATTCCAGACACATCCTATGGACAAGGGTGGCGCTGTTTCAGGTTAAAGCAAACCCTTGGCCATGGATGAATCTAAACTCTCTTCTTCCTGAGGCAAGCTGTAGAAGTAATATGTCGGGTTATTATTTTTAGTTAGTTTGTTCCCCATGCGGTGTCCCACACGAATGCTGGCAGAGGGTGTCAAGAGAGATTATTTTGAAGTATCAAGTCCTGCTTTATAGCAGGTGATTGCGCCCTTGATCCTGTCCCTCTGGCTGCTGCAGGTTATGCTGCCTGAGGCAAAAGGCTCAACACACCTCATGGATGGCGCACCCCTGCCCTTGGCCAAGCATGGATACATTATCATTTCAGAGATAGTTTTATACCACTGCTGTATTGCTCTGATGGCCACTGACCTCTCCAAGAACAAAAGGAATAGGCAGTCGAATTTCAAAATGGCTTCTCTTCACCGACATGTGCCTACAGGAGAAGTTGAGAACTATTTACACCAGTAATATAGTTGTCTGGTGCTGCTGAGATCTGACTTATATGAACCTAATCTGTATGGCCAAAACACTGTGTAATGATACAGCCCCCAAATACTTGTATCTATAATAAAACTATACACGGTCTACGTTTTTGAGTAGACCGCCTTAGATCCACAACAGATTTTTCAATTATGCCTTTGTATATTAATCAACAGCAGAAGTTTGAAATGTGTGGACCTTCCGTCCTATAATGGATTCTCATATTGTCCTCATGTTGTGCTTTTAAGGTGGCCATAGAAACTAGACTTGGCCAAACATCCTGATTTTGTGAGTACCGGCCAACCATCTAATGTGTAAACTTCTCTATGGAATCGTATTTTGAGACCTCCACTTCAGAACTTCACCAGATTTCTCCATTGTGAATATCAGACTTGGCACTGAGTCCTCAACCTGTGGAGCATCCCACAAGTGAAGTCTTTAGCTACTTCTTATACTGTCCTCTTGTTGTGTCTTGAAGGTGGCCATACACAGTAAACGAACTTTGGTGTACCACCAGATGGGCCAACCATGTAGGAGATAGTTTTGTGATGAGGTGTGATTCTAAGGATCCTTGACTCCAGCCTAGGACCAGGTTTCAGTTCACTCTTGGGTGGTCATCTAAAAGTGGTTCCTCTCCAAGTAATTTATATGCAACTTCCCTGAAGGTGCGGAGGGGTTAAGACTAAGCGCCAATGACTCAGTTTTGATGGTATCTAAAACAAGACCTGCCGTTTAATGGAGCTTCTTCCATTTCATTGATGTATCGCAATTTCCCATCCAAATTAAAGTGAAGTGCTTCATGACTCAACAACCCAAGTGCTCACCATAACTCGCTGTGTATGTTTGATATCCACACATAATTGTCTGAGGGCCGCATGTGATGACAGCAGAATTCCTGTCTTCATAGTTTGTGCTTTTATGAGAAATTCACTCCCCCCTATAAAATCACATGTAAAAAATGGCATTCACAGAATGTTTCCGATGGGTTTGACCCATTGAGAGATGTTACTGTAATGGGCAGATGTTACAGTGTAGCAAATAGGATTTTTTTTTAAAATTCCCCCTCTGTAAAATGTGGTTAAAAACAAAGTCCTTATAACTATTAGTCACTTAGCTTTTCACTAAAAGTTGATGGGATATGCAATGGTCCAGAAATGTGAGGTTTGACTGTGAATGATGCTGGCAATTCAGGTTCTAATTGTAGAGATCTGGACTTTGTATACATTCTTACATGCAATGCTCTATGGGAAAAATATGCAAATTACATCTATTCCTAAAGGAAAAAAATAGATCCTCTGTAGGTGGTTATCCCTCAAATGGGTTAAAGGGGCATTCCATAGTCACAAGATAGGGGACAACAATCGGATCAGTTGGTGATCAACTGTTGTGACCCCACTGATTAAAAGAATGTGGGTCCTATTTTCACTAAATGAGGGGGCGGCAGGTCATGCAAGGTTCCTGCTACTCCATTTAATACTATGGAGCTCCATTATTCCAGAATGGAATCCTGTTCTTATGAACTTTGTGTGATTGGTGGGGGTTCCACCTGGCTTACCTTCAATGATCAGATTGATATTCGATCCGATCAGTTGGGGATCAACTGCTGTGACAAGAATGCGGGTCCGTTCTCACTAAATGATGGAGCAGCAGGTCGGGCATGCTTCCTGCTACTCCCTTCATTGCTATAGAGCTCCATCAAAAAGTGAACGCTTTATGTGATTGATGGAGGTTCCAGCAGTTGGACCTTTAAGGATCAGATGAAACTTGGTACAACACCTTTAAATCAATGTCTGATCCATAAAGTAATCCTATCCTATCAGTATACTGATGAAGAGAAAGAACTGTGTGTATAAATGGGTGACCAATCTCTTTCTGCTCCTATCTCAAGGCTCTTGTATGGGTCGGACACTGACTTACAGGATCTATTAATAGGTGGCACTGGGAATATGAATGCACAAAGTATATTCACATGTAGCCTTCTCCTGATTTTCCTCTTATGGCAGATATTGTGGGAGCTAAGGATCGGGCAGGTTGGAATTTAGCTGCTCAATCTTTGTGCTCTGGTAGATAAGCGGCCACCGAATATGCACAGAAAATCATAGAGACCTAAAAGTCACCTAGGAGTCCTCCATACACATGAGATAGTTTGCGGGTCAGTTGGGGCCATAATCCTTTAGTATAGACAAGGTACCATGGGCATAAAACAACCCTGGTGCTGGGGTGGTTCAATTATTCCAACGCTGATGCCACATTTTTGGATGCTGTATGCGCCACAGTTTTTATCTGCCTTGAGACTACCAATGTTTCCCAAACTTTCTTCTCCCCTACAGAGGAGGATCAGCTGGACCTTTAAAAGATGACCACCTCCCCTCTAACAATACCCCATTGTCCCTTCCTGAAAGATCTGGTAACCTATTACTAATTCTCTTAAGATGTCCTACATAGAGTATGTAAAATCTCAGAGATGCTCAATGTTTGCCAAGAGCTGCTCTTTATCTTAGTTATGAAAAGTCTTGGATGTGCAGACATCATAGCCCCAACTGTAAATACATTAAAAGAAGCAATATGTGTGCACTGGGCACCGGAGTAATATTAATAGGAATCAGCTCTGGAACAAAGACTGGAGGCTACAGGCACTTCCATTGTTTTCTTCTACGCTAATAAGTCTTTATTAACTCCTTCGAGTCGGGGTACCACCACACTCCTAGCAATTGCTTAAGGAGTGTAACATTTCCTTATGTAAGTGCAGCTATACAACACCTACGTATGACCAATACCAATTCAGAAGACCAGTAGGTCAAAGGTCCAATGTAAAATTATTTATTTAGAATATAGGCTACATGTCTTGGCAATTGAAAGGGTTTGTACCAAGATTGATTGTGTATAAGGGATAACAATAAGATCGGCACTGAGAATAAGGCTCCCGTTTTCACTAATTGATGGAGCTTGAAGTAGAGCCCCTTGCTTCCACTCCAATGGGGCATCGGAATACTTGTCACAATACTATGAGACTGTCAAAAATTGTCAAGCTCAGCTCTCAGTTATCTCCAACACTCTCATTCACTCCCACAATACCTAAGTCTTGTTCTTGGAAATTACCGACACCCCAAATATTGAATAAGGAGGCACATGCTCGACTTGATGCTCCATATGTTAGTAAGAATGTGACCCCTGACCTTGTGATCACTGCGGATCCAGCAATCGCATCCCCAACATTGAGATTTTTATCCCCTATCCTGTGGAAGTAATACAATTTTTATATTTGATGACTGGTTATAACCATTCGCTAAATGTCTGTTGAATCCAATGATTTCAGGTTCACTCAACCATCTTATTTCTATTGCCACAGGATAGTGCAATCTCTGTCAACTCCATAGAGATTGCAGACACGGGCAGCCGTTTGCTCCATTCACCTCGGGGAGCGACATGGGGTCTGACTGATGTACCTCGGCCCCCATCAGACCCCCCGTTCTTGTGATCTGTGGGGGTTTCATCAATGAGACCCCCACCGATCAGCAAGTTATGTCCTATCCCGTGGATAGGGCCCAATTTGTTTGGTGGAAAAAACCCCTTTAACGTAACCAATCATCTACTTAATCCTCTACTCTACATGGTCACCAAAGTGTATGGAAGGCACAAGGAATAGCTGTGACATCAATGTTGCTCCATTCAGGTCTATTGGGTTTTATTCTCATGGTTTAATCAATCCAATAGACTATGAATTGGGCGCATGCTCGACCACAGCTCCATAAACTCCTTCCTACGGACCTACCCCAGTTCTAGCGATCAGTCAGATTCCCTCACAAACAGATGTTTATCCTTATCCAACCAGTAGGAGAAACCCCTTTAAATAATAATAATTCTTTATTTATATAGCGCCATCATATTCCGCAGCGCTGTACAGATCATGTGGGACATATACAAATGAAATAAGATGAAGCAATAGGAACGAGGATCACAAGAGCTTACAATCTGTGAGAAGCAAATCCTATGTGGAGGTCTTTCCCCAGAACTATGTGCAGAAAAAGTAGTTACCATTTTCAGCTGGAAATTACAGGGGCTCCGCGCCAGGGAGGTAGATGTGATCTGGACGTCTTGGCTTTGAACGCCCGTGTAAGCTGTAATTTTCACTTCCAATCAAACTCCACAGATCTCACAATTTGCTTTCTAGTTTCCTTGTAAGAAAAGCAGAAATAAAACTGTAGGACTGTCCAAAATAGGCACAAAATCTGCCAGATGTCCTGCCGCACCCCTGCTATAACCTCTACCTGTCCCCCCTTCCCATAGACTCTCTGTGTCACCAGATTTTCCCCATAATGGGCTTATGCGGGATTCGATATGAAGGCGCATTAGTCCCTTTGTGATTGTATGGATGAGGTTGCACAGATGTGATTGCATTCATGAGACAATGGCCAGGGGGGCATTATGGTGCCAGGCGGCGGCAGCACCTGTGCTGTATGTCATTGGAAGCCTGGATAATAAGATCATGTCATGGGTTTTTCTCGCATTATATTCGTCATGTGTATAACCACAGCATCCTCATTGTCTCGTTATGTCCTGAGATCATGAATCACTGATGGATCCTTATATGGAGTGAACAATGTCTACACACACTGAACCCATTATCATTTTTGGGCGGTCATCAATGGGTGGGTCAGTCCTTCATCATCACATCTTGTTCCAACCTGCTCCGGGATAGAGCGTTAAAGGGTTTCCTTGTAATGATAAATAAATGAATTGTGTTTCAATTCATTTAGTTTTGTAAGATTTCTGCTTGCTGTTAGTGAATGGAATCATTGGCGCATGTTTATTTATGGTTTTGCGCCTGTTTATAGTCTGGATAGACTGTATACAAGAGGCAATTGGGTGCAGTTTTTAAAACACTTTTCCAGCACTTCTAGTTACCCAAAACCTTTTTGGTATAATTTTTGGGGCATAATGAGGCCAACAAGTCAACAAGTATCAACTTCTGATCCCCCGTTTCTGACTTTCGTCATCTTCTTACCGTGCAGCAAATACATTAAGGCTGCCAAAAACAGACCTAGCGCCATTTATTAATAAATCCCTCCCCCCCCCATTGCGTCTACTCTACATATATTACAGTACAACAGGGGCCTGATCATAACAGATATAAGGAATGGATGTGTTTATTTACTGACAGCAAACGGCAAGATGTTGAATTTAAACTTAAAGGGAACCTGTCAGCAGACATTGACCTAATAAACCGCTACCAGTAGGTTGCCAAGCAGCTGAACACCTTCCGGATCATGTTTCCTATATGACCCGGTGTGTTGGTATCATTCAGAAAATCAACTTTGAAGCGAGATGTAAAATGGTTATATGAAGTCAAGAAGGCAGAGAATTTAACACTGAAGTCAAGCTCTCTCTCTCCCTCCTAACACCCCATTCACTGTAATTGACGGCCCTGCATCCAGAGACATCACTAACCAGATCTCCTGAAATCAGTGGAGGATTTCCATCACAACATAGGAGGTGGAGAGATCTTGATACTTTGCCTCCACTTTATACAATTTTGCATCTCGCTTCAAAAATGGTCTTCTGGATGATGCCATTACACTGGGTAAACTGGTATTGGTTTATTAGGCTAATTTCTGATGACAGGTTCCCTTTAAACTATACCAAAAGTGACAGATCTTGGTACAGAATTAACAATACCACACCCAAAGTTGTTTCCTCTAAGTACACATAAGCACCCCTATCAACATCATTGGGGGTTTCAAGAGAAAACAAATCTAGGTGCCCCCAGGTCCCAAGAATTCCCTATATTCTGTATGAGGCTCTTCAAGGGAGCTGTGGGCCACAGACATAACATCCCTTTAAGCAGTTTCTGGTAGTAAGATTGTGCTGCAGAAATTGCCAATGCAGAATTACGATTTCCTGGAACGTAACTATTGCCTATGGCCGCTCTATGATTGCGCTCAAATTTGGAAGAGAAAGCGAATTCTGCAGCCATAGAATACAATTACAGCCTCTCTCCAAATCTGTCAAGTCAGGGGGGATCAGGGTTGACCCCAATATTGCTGTATCTGATGTCACATACTTCAGCTGTGACATGGGAGATGAGAAGGGCAAGGAAAGAGATTGCAACAAATAGGTTCTCACCTACCCCTGATGTGGACAATCTGGTGGAATTCCAGCTGCTGGGACCCCCACTAATCACAACAGTGGGGGTCTCGTTTTTACTAATTGTTGGAGAGACAGGTCTTGCATGTGCCCTACTACTGAAGCATTGGAAATTGCCAAACCCAACGCTTGGGTATCTCGCAATGAACACGAGTGATGTGGATGCTAGGGCGCTGTGCTCAGCAACCACTCTCAAACTAGTGAATGGACCTGAAGGAGCTATGCTGGACCTGTCGCTCCACCCATTAGGAAGAACAAAACCCCCATTGTCCACATTGCTGGGGATCCCCAGCCTAGTGATGGTGGGGTCCCAGCAGTCAGACCCCCACCAATCAGATTATCCCCTATTCTATGGATAGGGGATAACAATAAAAAATGGTACAAACCCTTTAGAGAAATGGTGATTAGACTATCTGGCACCTCCGCTAATTGGTTCAACAACTAACACAGAACAGCTCCCTTCTATGTGTAGTGGCCGTACCAAGTAACTGCATCCCAGGTCCCATTCATTTGATGGGGGCTTCACCATTCGCTCACTTCCCAGAAATTACCTTTGCAACATTGCGCTAAATTAGTATCCGTATTCCTTAGTCCTGCACATCTATATAGTGGTGAGCTGTGACATCATCACTAAAGCCATAATAACTCCTCATTCTTATCCTCGCAGTATTACGTCTCATTTCCTGCACACGATTATTAGCTGGAGATAACCCACACAGGTACAGAGGGGGGTCACTGGGGCATCTATTGTCTCCTCTGCCCCCTCTGATCACACAATGGGCCCCAGCTATCTGCACAGATTATAAGTGATTGGGGAACAGTGGGACATTATTTCAGGGGTTTTTTCCTACTAAAAATCCCTTTAACTTAGTTTAGATAATAGGACAATGCCAAGATGAAGCTTACCCGCGCCCCTGCCCGAGCCGGATTGGATTCCCAGTAAATAATAATGACAGGGCTCTTTAATTCCACAGGAAAATAAAATTCCAGCTTGGAAATCTTGTATCGGAAGTCTTGGAAGATTCTTACCTGCTGCTCTTATTCCCACATGTTGTAATTACCCGGAGCCTCTGCCCAGTTCTTCCAGGATAAGTGTCTGCAGTCACAACAGAGCTGACACTCGCTGCCTGCCGCCTGCCTGGTAAGTGCTCCGCTGCCTCCATCTATAGGGATACACTGTATCATCTCTATCAGGGAAGGGCTCTTCCATAGGACGCTCGTCCCATTACCCCTTTAGGGCATGCTGGGCGTAGTAGTTCTCCAACAGATTTTATATATTGGGGTTAAAGCCCAACATTTCTTTCTGCACCAAAACCTGCGAGTTCGATTTCAGCCTTAAACAGACTACAAGTCCCATAGAATCCATCTATTCCAGTTTGTTCATATTGCGCTTCTCCTGTAATTCTACTGCAGATTGGATTTAAAAGCAGGGTATGCATGTACTTGTAGTTCTATAAGAGACTGGATTTAGAAGCAGGGTGTGCATGTACTTGTAGTTTTATAAATAATTAGATTTAGAAGCAGGGTATGCAAGTACTTGTAGTTCTATATGAGATTGTATTTAGAAGCAGGGTGTGCACATACTTGTAGTTATATAAGAGATTGGATTTATACGCAGGGTATGCAAGTACTTGAAGTTCTATAAGAGATTGGATTTAGAAACAGGGTATGCATGTACTTGTAATTCTATGAAATTGGATTTAGAAGCAGGGTATGCATGTACTTGTAGTTCTATAAGAGATTGGATTTATATGAAGGGTATGCAAGTACTTGTAGTTCTATAAGAGATTGGATTTATATGAAGGGTATGCATGTACTTGTAGTTCTATAAGAGATTGTATTGAGGAGCAGGGTATGCAAGTACTTGTAGTTCTATAAGAGATTGTATTTAGAAGCAGGGTATGCATGTACTTGTAGTTCTTCTATGACATATACAGATAGATTTTTAGACTTTTTGGCTATTTTGTGCCTGTTTCTATCCCTCTCTGTAGGTCTGGAGTGCAGTTTGTGTGTGACACATTGGGGGACATTATATGACATTATGGCTTTGAGCAGCTGTGTCGCCGGCCCCTGGGATTACACACTACAGGGGCAATACAAGGCTTTATTTCAGGTGATTGGAGCTGTAGTTCACTCATTGACAGATCTGTGCTATTTTCTGCTAATTCTAGTGATTTCAACAATGACCCTTAACACCTAACAGCAAGCGGCTTCCTAAAGGGGCCAATTCAGGTACCGGGGGCCATAAAAACCTGCGCGGGGGCTACTAATGCTGCTTTATATCTGCCATTCAGTGACACACCTGCAGGCTAGCCATGGCCGCCATAAATAGTTCCTCTATGTGAACCTCATTGGGAATAGTGCGGAGGGGGAGGGGGGGATCAGATCTGTGGAAGAGGAGAATATATACGTATATATATATATATATATATATATATATATATACGTAATGGTAATTTACAGAGAGTCTCTCCCCTTTTCCTCTTCTGACATTCCTGTATAATATTATCTTTTCTTATAACTCTTCCTCTGTTATTCCTCTGGGAAATGTGTGAATAAATTGACATCTGGGCGTCACCGTTCTCTTTGTCTTGTCCCTAACACGACGTGATGCCGGCAGTGATGCTACGACCACATCAGACACTTTTGGGTGAAATTGTCTAGTAATTGGTGCATTTCCAAGAGGAATAACAGAGTAACATTATTTCCCTATTGTCTACGGATCCTATTTAATGAATGCGGAATAATTTAGAGGGACTGTAGAGGGAAGCGCTACCCAAATAGAGGTAGTGGGCAACTTATACAGCAATGCATGTTGGGAAGTGAGGGAGACTATCCCTCCTGGCAGCAGATCTGATTACATTCTAGTGATAGACAATAGACCCCATAGAGCCGGGAGCTGGTAGCACATAGGGTTATGTACAGAACAGGCCGTGTCATGAGCAAACACCGGCTCTGTGCTATCAGTGCCCTTTCTGGCGGCGGATCCCACAATGGCGGCAGGGACTGGGCTGGTGTTTGCACTGTGGGACTGCATGCCACACATTGATAGGGGAGCAGATTTCCTCCGCACTGTTTGACTTTCTCACTGGGCTTTGATAATGCCATGTTTAAAGAATAAAGGTGTATAATTCCCGGGGGTGGGTGGGGTGGCGGACCACCTTCCTGTAGGCAAGGCTTCAATGCCAGGGCGCTGGTAGACTGGCGAAGGAGGCAGCAAATTCATCATTGCCCTCTAGATGTAGTGTACTAGTAATGTGTGTGTATTGATGCAGCAGAGCTGAGTTTGTCAGCAGTGATTCCTGTACAGAATCCGTGGATATTTAGATCGATAGGACTCCTGGTCTTCAACATCCCGGATGAACGTTAAAGGGCAAGTCCGGAAATCCTTCATCTGTATATATTAGGAATCGAGCTCCATGCACGTGAACCTTGTTCTTGTTAGAGTGATATCCAATTTTTTTTTTGGGGGGGGGGAGATGGCGCATTGACACTATTCATTTCTATGGACCGTTGGACATGGATGTATTTGGTACGGATCCGTGTGAAGGCTGAAGAAGACTCATTGTCCCCCCTTCCCATAGACTCTCTGTGTCACACAGTTTTCCCCATAATGGGCTTATGCGGGATTCGATAGAAGGCGCATTAGTCCCTTTGTGATTGTATGGATGAGTTGCACAGATGTGATTGCATTCATGAGACAATGGCCAGGGGGGCATTATGGTGCAGGCGGCGGCGCACCTGTGCTGTATGTCCTTGGAAGCTGGATATAAGATCATGTCATGGGTTTCTCGGCATTATATTCATGTGTATAACCACAGCATCCTCATTGTCTCGTTATGTCCTGAGATCATGATCACTGATGGATTCCTTATATGGAGTGAACAATGTCTACACACACGAACACCATTATCATTTTTGGGCGGTCATCAATGGGTGGGTCAGTCCTTCATCATCACATCTTGTTCCCAACCTGCTCCGGGATAGAGCGTTAAAGGGTTTCCTTGTAATGATAATAAATGAATTGTGTTTCAATTCATTAGTTTTGTAAGATTTCTGCTTGCTTTAGTGAATGGAATCATGGCGCATGTTTATTATGGTTTTGCGCCTGTTTATAGTCTGGATAGACTGTATACAAGAGGCCAATTGGTGTGCAGTTTTTAAAACACTTTTCCAGCACTTCTAGTTACCCAAAACCTTTTTGGTATAATTTTTGGGGCATAATGAGGCAACAAGTCAACAAGTATCAACTTCTGATCCCCGTTTCTGACTTTCGTCATCTTCTTACAGTGCAGCAAATACATTAGGCTGCCAAAAAAACAGAACCTAGCGCCTTATTAATAAATCCCCCCCCCATTGCGCTACTCTACATATATTACAGTACAACAGAGGCTGATCAACAGATAAAGGAATGGATGTGTTGCTTTACTGACAGCAAATGGCAAGATGTGTGAATTTAAACTTAAAGGGAACCTGTCAGCAACATTGCCAATAAACCGCTACCAGTAGGTTGCCAAGCAAGATGAACACCTTCCGGATCATGTTTCTTATAGGACCCGGTGTGTTGGTATCATTCAGAAAATCAACTTTGAAGCGAGATGTTAAATGGTTATATGAAGTCAAGAAGGCAGAGAATTAACACTGAAGTCAAGCTCCCTCCCTCCTAACACCCCATCATACCCAACTATATTGTACGGCCCTGCATCCAGAGACATCACTAACCAGATCTCCTGAAATCAGTGGAGGATTTCCATCAACAACATAGGAGGTGGAGAGATCTTGATACTTTGCCTCCACTTTATACAATTTTTGCATCTCGCTTCAAAAATGGTCTTCTGGATGATGCCATTACACTGGGTAAACTGGTATTGGTTTATAGGCTAATTTCTGATGACAGGTTCCTTTAAAACTATACCAAAAGTTGACAGATCTTGGTACAGAATTAACAATACCACACCCAAAGTTGTTTCCTCTAAGTACACAATAAGCACCCTATCACAATCTTGGGGGTTTCAAGAGAAAACAATCTAGGTGCCCCCAGGTCCCAAGAATTCCCTATATTCTGTATGAGGCTCTTCAAGGGAGCTGTGGGCCACAGACATAACATCCCTTTAAGCAGTTTCTGGTAGTAAGATTGTGCTGGCAGAAATTGCCAATGCAGAATTACGATTCCTGGAACGTAAACTATTGCCTATGGCCGCTCTATGATTGCGCTCAAATTGGAAGAGAAGCGAATTCTGCAGCCATAGAATACAATTACAGCCCCTCCAAATCTGTCAAGTCAGGGGGGATCAGGTGACCCCAATATTGCTGTATCTGATGTCCACATACTTCAGCTGTGACATGGGAGATGAGAAGGCAAGGAAAAGAGATTGCAAACAAATAGGTTCTCACCTACCCTGATGTGGGACAATCTGGTGGAATTCCAGCTGTGGGACCCCCCACTAATCACAAACAGTGGGGGTCTCGTTTTTTACTAATTGTTGGAAGAGACAGGTCTTGCATGTGCCCCTACTACTGAAGCATTGGAATTGCCAAACCCAACGCTTGGGTATCTCGCAATGAACACGAGTGATGTGGATGCTAGGCGCTGTGCTCAGCACCACTCTCAAACTAGTGAATGGACCTGAAGGAGCTATGCTGGACCTGTGCCGCTAACCCATTAGGAGAACAAAACCCCCAGTCCACATCTGGGGATCCCAGCCTAGGATGGTGGGGTCCCAGCAGTCAGACCCCCACCAATCAGATTATCCCCTCATTTATGATAGGGGATAACAATAAAAAATGGTACAAACCCTTTAGAGAAATGGTGATTAGACTATCTGGCACCTCCGCTAATGGTTCAACAACTAACACAGAACATCCCTTCTATGTGTAGTGGCCGTACCAAGTAACTGCATCCCAGGTCCCATTCATTTGAGGGGGTTCACCATTCGCTCACTTCCCAGAAATTACTTGCAACATTGCGCTAAATAGTATCCGTATTCCTTAGTCCTGACAATCTATATGGTGGTGAGCTGTGACATCATCACTAAAGCATAATACTCCTCATTCTTATCTCGCAGTATTACGTCTCATTTCCTGCACACGATTATCTAGCTGGAGATAACCCACACAGGTACAGAGGGGGTCACTGGGGCATCTTATTGTCTCCTCTGCCCCCTCTGATCACACAATGGGCCCCAGCTATCTGAACATTATAAGTGATTGGGGAACAGGGGACATTATTTCAGGGGGTTTTTTCCTTAAAAAATCCCTTTAACTTAGTTTAGATAATAGGACAATGCCAAATGAAAGCTTACCCGCGCCCCTGCCCGAGCCAGAGGGGGCCGGATTGGATTCCCAGTAAATAATAATGACGGGCTCTTTAATTCACAGGAAAATAAAATTCCAGCTTGGAAAATCTGTATCGGAAGTCTTGGAAGATTCTTACCTGCTGCTCTTTTCCCACATGTTGTAATTAACCCGGAGCCTCTGCCCAGTTCTTCCAGGAAAGTGTCTGCAGTCACATCAGAGCTGAACACTCGCTGCCTGCCGCCTGCCTGGTAAGTGCTCCGCCTGCCTCCATCTATAGGGATACACTGTATCATCTCTATCAGGGAAGGGCTCTTCCATAGGACGCTCGTCATTACCCCTTTAGGGCATGCGGGCGTAGTAGTTCTCCAACAGATTTTATATATTGGGGGTAAAGCCAACATTTCTTTCTGCACAAAACCTGCGAGTTCGATTTCAGCCTAAACAGACTACAAGTCCATAGAATCCATCTATTCCAGTTTGTTCATATGCGCCTCTCCTGTAATTCTACTGCAGATTGGATTTAAAAGCAGGGTAGCATTGTACTTGTAGTTCTATAAGAGATGGATTAGAAGCAGGGTGTGCATGTACTTGTGTTTTATAAATAATTAGATTTAGAAGCAGGGTAGCAAGTACTTGTAGTTCTATATGAGATTGTATTTAGAAGCAGGTGTGCACATACTTGTAGTTTATATAAGAGATTGGATTTTACGCAGGGTATGCAAGTACTTGAAGTTCTAAGAGATTGGATTTAGAACAGGGTATGCATTTGTAACTTGGTAATTCTATGAAATTGGATTTAGAAGCGGGTTATGCAGTACTTGTAGTTTCTATAAGAGATTGGATTTATATGAAGGGTAGTGCAAGTACTTGTAGTTCTTAAAGAGATTGGATTTATATGAGAGGGTATGCAAGTACTTGTAGTTCTATAGAGATTGGATTTATATGAAGGTATGCATTACATGTAGTCTATAAGATTGTATTGAGGAGCAGGTATGCAAGTACTTGTAGTTCTATAAGAGATTGTATTTAGAAGCAGGGATGCATGTACTTGTAGTTCTTCTAGACATATACAGATAGATTTTTAGACTTTTGGCTATTTTGTGCCTGTTTCTATCCCTCTCTGTAGGTCCTGGAGTGCAGTTTGTGTGTGAACATTGGGGACATTTAAGACATTATGGCTTTGAGCAGCTGTGTCGCCGGCCCCTGGGATTACCACTACAGGGCAATACAAGGCTTTATTTCAGGTGATGGAGCTGTAGTTCACTCATTGACCGATCTGTGCATTTTCTGCTAATTCTAGTGATTTCAACAATGAACCTTAACCACCTAACACAAGCGGCTTCCTAAAGGGCCAATTCAGGTACCGGGGCCATAAAAACCTGCGCGGGGGCTACATGCTGCTTTATATCTGCCATTCAGTGACACACCTGCAGGCTAGCCATGGCCGCCATAAATAGTTCCTCTATGTGAACCTCATTGGGAATAGTGCGGAGGGGGAGGGGGGATCAGATTGTGGAAGAGGAGATATATACGTATAATAGATATATATATATATATATATATATATATACGTAATGGTAATTTACAGAGAGTTCTCCCCTTTTCCTCTTCTGACATTCCTGTATAATATTATCTTTTCTTATAACTCTTCCTCTGTTATTCCTCTGGGAAATGTGTGAAAAATTGACATCTGGGTGTCACCGTTCTTTTGTCTTGTCCTAAACACGACGTGATGCGGCGCGCAGTGATGCTACGACCACATCAGACACTTTGGGTGAAATTGTCTAGTATTGGTGCATTTCAAGAGGAATAACAGTAGTAACATTTTTCCCTATTGTCTACGGATCCTATTTAATGAATGCGGAATAATTAGAGGGACTGTAGAGGGAAGCGCTACCAAATAGAGGTAGTGGGCAACTTATACAGCATGCATGTTGGGAAGTGAGGGAGACTATCCCTCCTGGCACGAGAATCTGATTTACATTCTAGTGATAGACAATAGACCCCATAGAGCCGGAGCTGGTAGCAACATAGGGTTATGTACAGAACAGGCCGTGTCATGAGCACAAACACCGGCTCTGTGCTATCAGTGCCTTTCTGGCGGCGGATCCCCACATGGGCGGCAGGGACTGGGCTGGTGTTTGCACTGTGGGACTGCATGCCACACATTGATAGGGGGCAGATTTCCTCCGCACTGTTTGACTTTCTCACTGGGCTTTGATAATGCCACGTTTAAAGAATAAAGGTGTATAATGCTCGGGGGGGGGGGGGGGGGGGCGGACCACCTTCCTGTAGGCAGGCTCAATGCCAGGGGGTGGTAGGATGGCGAAGGTGGCAGCAAGTTAATCATTGCCCTCTAGATGTAATGTATAGAGTGGTGTGTCGATGCAGCAGAGCTGAGTTTGTCAGCAGTGATTCCTGTACAGAATCCGTGGATATTTAGATCGATAGACTCACTGGTCTTCAACATCCGGATGAGCGTTAAAGAGCAAGTCTAGAAATCCTCATCTGTTGTATTAGGAATCAAGCTCCATGCACGTGAACCTTGTTTTTGTTAGAGTGATATCCCTTTTTTTTTTTTTTTTTGGGGGGGGGGGGGGGGGGGCACATTGACACTATTCATTTCTATGGACCGTTGGACATGGATGTATTTGGTACGGATCCGTGTGAAGGCTGAAGAAGACTCATGGTAGATCCTATTCCTCACCAGTGTCTTTTCATAGAATTCTAAGAAACGTGAAAAGTGAGAGTCACAAATAGGGACACACAATTGTCTGGTGACCCTGGTGACAGAATTTGCCGTATTCTGTTTGTGGATCCAAAAAAAAACATGGATGACACACGGGTTGTTTTTAGGAAACGAACGGATTACAACATGATGACACGGACCACAAAGACGGACCACGTATCTGTGAACACGTAGCAAGTAGACTAGAGGGAATGATGTGGAGGAGCTGAGTATATTATAGATTCTATTCTATATATGTAATCAAATCTGTTACTACCATCCCACTATTATGATATGAATAATGTGAGAGTGGCAGTAATGTAGCAGAGCTGAGTGTTGTCCCTTCCCATCCCACTAAAAATATAGAACAATGAGAGTGACGTAATGTAGCAGAGCTGCTGAGGTGTGCACTTTCCCATCCCACTATATGATATGGAATAATGTGAAGTGGCATTATGTAGCGAGCTGAGTGTGTCACTTCCCATCCACCATATGATATAGAATAATGTGAGAGTGACAGTAATGTAGCAGAGGCGAGTGTGTCACTCCCATCCCACATATGAATATGAATAATGTGAGAGTGGCAGTAATGTAGCAGAGCTGAGTGTGTCCTTCCCATCCCACTAAATAATATAGATAATGTGAAGTGACAGTAATGTAGCAGAGCTGAGTGTGTCACTTCCCATCCCACTATATGATATAGAATAATGTGAGAGTGACAGTATGTAGCAGACTGAGTGTTCACTTCCCATCCCATCCGGAGTATAGAATAATGTGAGAGTGACAGTAATGTAGCAGAGCTGAGTGTGTCACTTCCATCCCACTATATGATATAGGATAATGTGAGATGTGACATTAATGTAGCAGTGCTGAGTGTGTCCCTTCCCATCCCACTAAATAATATAGAATAATGTGAGAGTGGCAGTAATGTAGCAGAGCTAAGTGTGTCCCTTCCCAACGACTATAGGATATAGAATAATGTGGAGTGACAGTAATGTAGCAGAGCTGAGTGTGTCACTTCCCATCCCACCATAGGATATAGAATAATGTGAGAGTGACAGTAATGTAGCAGAGCTGAGTGTGTCACTTCCATCCTACCATATGATATAGAACAATGTGAGAGCTGACAGTAATGTAGCAGAGCTGAGTATAACTTCCCATCCTACTCTGGATATAGAATAATGTGAGAATGAGTTCAGAACACATTTTATGCACTTCCCCCCTAGAAAACAGAAATGCAGCAGAGTTGACTGTTGTCACTATCCCTCTAGATGGTATAATATAACGTAAAAACCAATGAGAAACATGTGGAGAATGCATGCAGCAGGCTGAGTTGTCACATATCTTCACACTACATAATGTAAAGCAGTAAGGAGGCGGAATACAGTAACACAGCAGGGTTTAGTTTGTCACTATAAATTACACAAATCCTATACAAAAAACAACTTTTAAGTATTTCTTGTGATATTTTCTGCACTTTTTTCTTAGAAACAGAAATGCAGGCAGAGCTGAGTGTGTCACTTACCACCCAGATAATAATAAGTAGTATACAGCAGAGCTGAGTGTGTCACTTACCACCCAGTATATAATAAGTAGTAGTAGGATAATTCAACACGGGGATACAGCAGAGCTGAGTTTGTCACTTACCACCCCATAGTATAATAAGTAGTATACAGCAAAGCTGAGTGTGTCACTTACCACCCCAGTATATAATAAGTAGTAGTAGGATAATTCACAACACGGGGATACAGCAGAGCTGAGTGTGTCACCTACCACCGCAGTATATGATAAGTAGTATACAGCAGAGCTGAGTGTGTCACCTACCATCGCAGTATAGAAAGTAGTATACAGCAGAGCTGAGTGTGTCACTTACCACCCCAGTAATAATAAGTAGTATACAGCAGAGCTGATGTTGTCACTTACCACCCCAGTATATAATAGTAGTAGTAGGATAATTCACAACACGGGATACAGCAGAGCTGAGTGTGTCACCTACCACCGCAGTATTGATAAGTAGTATACAGCAGAGCTGAGTGTGTCACTACCATCGCAGTATATGATAAGTAGTATACAGCAGAGCTGAGTGTGTCACCTACCACCCCAGTATATGATAAGTAGTATACAGCAGAGCTGAGTGTGTCACTTACCACCCCAGTATATAATAAGTAGTAGTAGGATAATTCACAACACGGGGATACAGCAGAGCTGAGTGTGTCACCTACCACCGCAGTATATAATAGTGTATACAGCAGAGCTGAGTGTGTCACTTACCACCCCAGTATATATGATAAGTAGGATACAGCAAGCTGAGTGTGTCACTTACCACCCCAGTATATGATAAGTAGTATACAGCAGAGCTGAGGTGTCACCTACCACCGCCAGTAGGATATGTAAGTAGTATACAGCAGAGCTGAGTGTGTCACTACCATCGCAGTATATGATAAGTAGTATACAGCAGAGCTAGGTGTGTCACCTACCACCCCGTATATGATAAGTAGTATACAGCAGAGCTGTGTGTCCTTACCCACCCAGTATAAAGTAAGTAAGTAGTAGATAATCACAACACGGGGAATACCAGAGCTGAGTGTGTCACCTACCACCGCAGTATATGATAAGTAGTATACAGCAGAGCTGAGTGTGTCATTACCACCCCAGTATTGATAAGTAGTATACAGCAGTGCTGAGTGGTGTCACTTACCCCCCAGTATATGATAAGTAGTATATGCAGAGCTGAGTGTGTCACTTACCACCCCAGTATTGATAAGTATATATTACAGCAGAGCTGAGTGTGTCACTTACCACCCCAGTATATGATAAGTAGTATACAGCAGTGCTGAGTGTGTCACTTACCACCCCAGTATATGATAAGTAGTATACAGCAGAGCTGAGTGTGT
>CM033649.1:77714667-77736340 GCA_019512145.1 Engystomops pustulosus
GGTAGATCTATTCCCTCACCAGTGTCTTTTCATAGATTCTAAGAAACGTGAAAAGTACGGAGTCACAAATAGGGAACACAATTGTCTGTGACCCTGGTGACAGAATTTGCCATATTCTGTTTGTGGATCCAAAAAAAAACATGGATGACACCGGGTTGTTTTTAGGAAACAGAACGGATTACACACTGATGACACGGACCACAAAGACGGACCACGTATCTGTGAACACGTATGCAAGTAGACTAGAGGGAATGATGTGGAGGAGCTGAGTATTTTATAGATTCTATCTATATATGTAATCAAATCTGTACTTACCATCCCACTATATGATATGAATAATGTGAGTAGTGCAGTAATGTAGCAGAGCTGAGTGTGTCCCTTCCCATCCCACTAAATAATATAGAACAATGTGGAGTGACAGTAAGTAGCAGAGCTGAGTGTGTCACTTTCCCATCCCACTATATGATATGGAATAATGTGAGAGTGGCATATATGTAGCAGAGCTGAGTGTGTCACTTCCCATCCCACCATATGATATAGAATAATGTGAGAGTGACAGTAATGTAGCAGAGCTGAGTGTGTCACTCCATCCCACTATATGATATGGAATAATGTGAGAGTGGCAGTAATGTAGCAGAGGCTGAGGTGTCACTTCCCATCCCACTAAATAATATAGAATAATGTGAGAGTGACAGTAATGTAGCAAGCTGAGTGTGTCACTTCCCATCCCACTATATGATATAGAATAATGTGAGAGTGACAGTAATGTAGCAGAGCTGAGTGTGTCACTTCCCATCCCCCATAGGATATAGAATAATGTGAGAGTGACAGTAATGTAGCAGAGCTGATTGTGTCACTTCCATCCCACTATATGATATAGGATAATGTGAGAGTGACATTAATGTAGCAGTGCTGAGTGTGTCCCTTCCCATCCCACTAAATAATATAGAATAATGTGAGAGTGGCAGTAATGTAGCAGAGCTAAGTTGTGTCCCTTCCCAACCGACTATAGGATATAGAATAATGTGAGGTGACAGTAATGTAGCAGAGCTGAGTTTGTCACTTCCCATCCCACCATAGGATATAGAATAATGTAGAGTGACAGTAATGTAGCAGAGCTGAGTGGTCACTTCCATCCTACCATATGATATAGAACAATGTGAGGGTGACAGTAATGTAGCAGAGCTGAGTGTATCACTTCCATCCTACTATAGATATAGAATAATGTGAGAATGAGTTCAGAACACATTTTATGCACTCCCCCTTAGAACAGAAATGCAGCCAGAGTTGACTGTGTCACTATCCCCTAGATGATATAATATAACGTAAAAACCAATGAGAACATGTGGAGAATGCAATGCAGCAGGCTGAGTTTGTCACATATCTTCACCTACATAATGTAAAGCAGTAAGGGGAGCGAAATACAGTAACACAGCAGGGTTTAGTTTTGTCACTTAACATTACACAATCCTATACAAAAAACAACTTTTAAGTATTTCCTGTGATATTTTCTGCACTTTTTTCCTTAGAAACAGAAATGCAGCAGAGCTGAGTGTGTCACTTACCACCCCAGATATATAATAAGTAGTATACAGCAGAGCTGAGTGTGTCACTTACCACCCCAGTATATAATAAGTAGTAGTAGGATAATTCACAACACGGGGATACAGCAGAGCTGAGTTTGTCACTTACCACCCCAGTATATAATAAGTAGTATACAGCAAAGCTGAGTGTGTCACTTACCACCCCAGTATATAATAAGTAGTAGTAGGATAATTCACAACACGGGGATACAGCAGAGCTGAGTGTGTCACCTACCACCGCAGTATATGATAAGTAGTATACAGCAGAGCTGAGTGTGTCACCTACCATCGCAGTATATGATAGTAGTATACACGCAGAGCTGAGTGTGTCACTTACCACCCCAGTATATAATAAGTAGTATACAGCAGAGCTGAGTGTGTCACTTACCACCCCGTAGTATAATAGTAGTAGTAGGATAATTCACAACACGGGGATACAGCAGAGCTGAGTGTGTCACCTACCACCGCAGTATATGATAAGTAGTATACAGCAGAGCTGAGTGTGTCACCTACCATCGCAGTATATGATAAGTAGTATACAGCAGAGCTGAGTGTGTCACCTACCACCCCAGTATATGATAAGTAGTATACAGCAGAGCTGAGTGTGTCACTTACCACCCCAGTATATAATAAGTAGTAGTAGGATAATTCACAACACGGGGATACAGCAGAGCTAGTGTGTCACCTACCACCGCAGTATATAAGTAGTATACAGCAGAGCTGAGTGTGTCACTTACCACCCCAGTATATGATAAGTAGTATACAGCAGAGCTGAGTGTGTCACTTACCACCCCAGTATATGATAAGTAGTATACAGCAGAGCTGAGTGTGTCACCTACCACCGCAGATAGGATAGTAGTATACAGCAGAGAGAGTGTGTCACCTACCATCGCAGTATATGATAAGTAGTATACAGCAGAGCTGGTGTGTCACCTACCACCCCAGTATATGATAAGTAGTATACAGCAGAGCTGAGTGTGTCACTTACCACCCAGTATAATAAGTAGTAGTAGGATAATTCACAACACGGGGATACAGCAGAGCTGAGTGTGTCACCTACCACCGCAGTATATGATAAGTAGTATACAGCAGAGCTGAGTGTGTCACTTACCACCCCAGTATATGATAAGTAGTATACAGCAGAGCTGAGTGTGTCACTTACCACCCAGTTATGAATATAGTAATAGCAGAGCTGATGTGTCACTACCACCCAGTATATGATAAGTAGTATACAGCAGAGCTGAGTGTGTCACTTACCACCCCAGTATATGATAAGTAGTATACAGCAGAGCTGATGTGTCACTTACCACCCCAGTATATGATAAGTAGTATACAGCAGAGCTGAGTGTGTCACTTACCACCCCAGTATATGATAAGTAGCAGTAGGATAATTCACAACATGGAAATGCAGCAGAGCTGAGTGTGTCACCTACCATCGCAGTATATGATAAGTAGTATACAGCAGAGCTGAGTGTGTCACCTACCACCTCAGTATATGATAAGTAGCAGTAGGATAATTCACAACATGGAAATGCAGCAGAGCTGAGTGTGTCACTTACCACTACAACAATCCCATACATAGTCAGCCCTGCTACATCTCTATATTCTTCTGACACTTCCAACTACAACATTTTACTCTTTCCTTGTGTGATTTTCTGCACTTTTCTCCTTTATATCCCATTTCTCTTCTGACACATTTGTGAATTCGGGGCAACATTGTAACAAACTTTTGTCACAAGAACCTTACATGACTTTTCTAAACTCTTACCTGACACATGGCAGCAAAAAACAACAGCAAAAAACAAGACTAATCTTACAAAATGACGTGATGGGTTGAGGGTGACGTCAGGGTGTAAGAATTCAGTTGAGCAAGGGTTAATCCTGCCGAGTGCTTTATCCTCTCCATGTCTGCATGGAGTGAGTGCACTTCATGAATATTCTATGAGGAACCATGCCCCCGTGGCTGCGCTGCAGACCCCTCACTCCTGCGCAATGTACATCGCCATAGGCCGGCGGCGTGCGCATGCGCGGCCTGAAGTTTTCCCAGCTCTGGCTGCTGAACTTCTTCAGTGAGAGCTCAGACGGAGAGAGCTGGATGCGCACACACTCAGCTTGCTGCACACCCAGGGATTGCACTTATTAAAGGGGAGCTCCATCTTGCTGGATCAGGACCCACAGACCCCTCTCTATGCTGAGTGCTTTGGATTCTTGCACATCCTTCACTGCCATGACCCAAATCTGCACCCTTTGATGAGATTAGGGGGCACCCTCACCCACATTTAGTATCTGATCCAGGCTCCTGGTGAATGTGGGTTCAGGAGCTGCTAACATACTCTTCACACACTTCTGAGGGATCTGCTTGAAAGCCTTTAGGTCAAGTTGGGACTTACAATAGAATATTCCGTCCATCTGGCTCGATCTCCAGAAAGTGGCAAGGAGCCCCCCCAATTCCTGAAACAAAGAGGATCTACTATTGGGGGTATATCTCACAGGGGGCTTCTGCAACCTGCACCCAGGAGGAACCTTTTGGGCTTCACTCATCGGGGATTACACCCAATCCGATCCCTTTGGGCTTTTATTCATAGGGGCTCAATTTCAGTTTTTTTGGATTTAATCTCCTTGGATTATAACATGTCGTTCTAGTGTGGACCATGATGAAGGTGAGTCACTGAGAAGACCATGACTTTCATGGCTTGACATAGTTTTACCTATTTTGTACCATATGAATGTTGTCTAGATATTGTGCACCACTCTGTGCCAAGGTTATTGTAGGTTCTTCAACATTTTTTTATCAAAATTTTTCGCACCTAACTTCTCCAGATTAGTTGCAACAGTCAAGAAGGTCCTTCTAGGGTCCTCACCATCTTGACATTCAATGAAACAGAGTCATGACTAAATCCAACATGTTGTCAGCTCCAAAAGTCCTCCTCAACCATACACCCTAGTTATGATATGGTGAGAAGGTGATCACCTTATGGTCAGTAGTATGGACCTTTTTTAGACAATTTTGTCGCTACAAGTTCAAGCAGGACCTGAGAAAGTTTATTTTGGAGTCTTCTGTGCAAATGTTCCTCCTGAACACATGGAAGTTTGGAGACAAGTAGGGTCCCACTTTACACCTAGACTCTAAGCCAGGATCTCCTCCCTCCCAGAGGCTCCTCCGAGCAGACAATGCACCCAGCCTGGTTTATGCACGTGTTCCTAAAACTCACAACATGGTCAATATGTTGGAATGAGGGGGGATGTTGCACATTTGTGACTCCTGGTAAGAACATTTGTGCCTTTTGGAATTCCAGATAGATCCTTGCTGTTAGTGAATAAACTCACAACTAGGAGGCAGACCTAGTGGAGGACCTGTGAACTTGAAGGCTCCTAGCCAGTGCAGTGGTCAAGACTATGACTCCAACATTATTAGCATATCTATAGGTAAACTCTGAGCAACTCACTAACTATGCTGCCCCCTATTGGCACTAGTTGCAACTGTTACTTTTTGTACTTTTGTAGAAGAATTTTTGGGTTTTGCACAGGATTAGTAGAAGTCTCTAAAAACTGAATAATTTAGTAATCGGATATTAGGGACTGCTTATCAATGGGATACAATGCAAATTATATTATTATTTTTTTGTATACAAGGTCTGGAATGATATGTCTTCACCTTGTACATCGCCTGGGGTCTTGAGTTACTTGTAAATGATTTTCAATTGATACCTAATCTGCTCCTTGCACACCAATTAGGAGATTTGTCACTTGCAATGTGATTATTCCTCCAGGATCTGGTCAACATCTCATTCAGTGGACAGGCAGGGAAACAATGCTTTACATAGGAGTATAATGCTAATATGAATATGGGTCTATTCACACTTGTCCAGAATTTTAATTGACAAAAAAAAAGAGTCAAAATTGTGTCTACTTTTATTCTTTCACATCTATTTTTGGCTTCAAAATCCGCAACAGGAACTTGAATTGTGAATGCAACTTATAATGATGCAATTTTTTTGTGTTCAAGTGTCAGCGATACAATTGAAAGCTACCAGGGTGCATGTATCATCAGCTGGTACTAGATGCCCCCTACATTTAATCCCATTTGCTCGCCCACCTAAAGTCACAAAATGTCCAGACCAGTTTCTTGTAATCATATTTTCCTGTATGTTACTTTGACAAGTTCCCACCCCTGTCCCTTCCCATCCCACTATATGATATAGAACAATGTGAGAGTGACTGCAATGTAGCAGAGCTGAGTGTGTCACTTCCCATCCCACTATATGATATGGAATAATGTGAGATTGACAGTAATGTAGCAGAGCTGAGTGTGTCACTTCCCATCCCGCCATATGATATGGAATAATGTGAGAGTGACATTAATGTAGCAGAGCTTAGCTGAGTGTGTCCTTCCCATCCCACAACATTGATATAGAAAATGTGAGAGTGACAGTAATGTAGGCAGAGCTGAGTTGTGTCCTCCCACCACATATATATATGAATAATGTGAGAGTGGCAGTAATGTAGCAGAGCTGAGTGTGTCACTTCCCATCCCCTAAATAATATAGAAATGTGAGAGTGACAGTAATGTAGCAGAGCTGAGTGTGTCACTTCCCAATCCCTACTTATGATATAGAATAATGTAGAGTGACAGTATGTAGCAGAGCTGGAGTGTGTTCACTTCCCATCCCACCTAGTATAGAATAATGTGAGAGTGACAGTAATGTAGCAGAGCTGAGTGTGTCACTTCCATCCCACTATATGAATATAGGATAATGTGAGAGGTGACATTAATGTAGCAGTGCTGAGTGTGTCCCTTCCATCCCACTAAATAATATAGAATAATGTGAGAGTTGGCAGTAATGTAGCAGAGCTAAGTTTGTCCCTTCCCAACCGACTATGGATATAGAATAATGTGGAGTGACAGTAATGTAGCAGAGCTGAGTGTGTCACTTCCCATCCCACCATAGGATATAGAATAATGTGAGATGACAGTAATGTAGCAGAGCTGAGTGGTGTCACTTCCATCCTACCATATGAATATAGAACAATGTGAGAGTGACAGTAATGTAGCAGAGCTGAGTATCACTCCCATCCTACTAAGGATATAGAATAATGTGAGAATGAGTTCAGAACACATTTTATGCACTTCCCCCCTAGAAACAGAAATGCAGCAGAGTTGACTGTGTCACTATCCCTCTAGATGATATAATATAACGTAAAAACCAATAGAGAACATGTGGAGAATGCAATGCAGCAGGCTGAGTTTGCACATATCTTCACTACATAATGTAAAGCAGTAAGGGAGGGCGGAATACAGTAACACAGCAGGGTTTGTTTGTCACTTAACATTACAACAATCCTATACAAAAAACAACTTTTAAGTATTTCCTTGTGATATTTTCTGCACTTTTTTCCTTAGAAACAGAAATGCAGGCAGATCTGAGTGTGTCCACTTACCAACCCAGTAATACATAAGTATGTAACAGCAGAGCTGAGTGTGTCACTTACCACCCCACATATATATAAGTAGTAGTGTTATATTCCAACACGGGGATACAGCAGAGCTGAGTTTGTCACTTACCACCCCATATTAATAAGTAGTATACAGCAAAGCTGAGTGTGTCACTTACCACCCCAGTATATAATAAGTAGTAGTAGGATAATTCACAACACGGGGATACAGCAGAGCTGAGTGTGTCACTACCACCGCAGTATATGATAAGTAGATACAGCAGAGCTGAGTGTGTCACCTACCATCGCAGTTATATGAATAGTATACAGCAGAGCTGAGTGTGTCACTTACCACCCCAGTATATAATAAGTAGTATACACGCAGAGCTGATGTGTCACTTACCACCCCAGTATATAATACGTAGTAGTAGGATATCACAACCCGGGGATACAGCAGAGCTGAGTGTGTCACCTACCACCACGCAGTATTGATAAGTAGTATACAGCAGAGCTGAGTGTGTCACCTACCATCGCGTATATGATAAGTAGTATACAGCAGAGCTAGTGTGTCACCTACCACCCCATATATGATAAGTAGTATACAGCAGAGCTGAGTGTGTCACTTACCACCCAGTATATAATAAGTAGTAGTAGGATAATTCACAACACGGGGATACGCAGAGCTGAGTGTGTCACCTACCACCGCAGTATATAATAGTAGTATACAGCAGAGCTGAGTGTGTCACTTACCACCCCAGTAATATGATAAGTAAGTATCAGCAGAGCTGAGTGTGTCACTTACCACCCCAGTATATGATAAGTAGTATACAGCACGAGCTGAGTTGTCACCTACCACCCGCAGATATGATAAGTAGTATACAGCAGAGCTGAGTGTGTCACCTACCATCGCAGTATATGATAAGTAGTATACAGCAGAGCTAGTGTGTCACCTACCACCCCAGTATATGATAAGTAGTATACAGCAGAGCTGTGTGTCACTTACCACCCAGTATATTATAGTAGTAGTAGGATAATTCACAACACGGGGATCAGCAGACTGAGTGTGTCACCTACCACCGCAGTATGATAAGTAGTATACAGCAAGCTGAGTGTGTCACTTACCACCCGAGTATATGATAAGTAGTATACAGCAGTGCGAGTGGTGTCACTTACCACCCAGTATATGATAAGTAGTATATAGCAGAGCTGATGTGTCACTACCACCCCCAGTATATGATAATGTATATAGCATAGCTGAGTGTGTCACTTACCACCCCAGTATATGATAAGTATATTACACCAGAGCTGAGTGTGTCACTTACCACCCACCATTATATGATAAGTAGTATCAGCAGATGCTGAGTGTGTCACCTACCACCTCAGTATATGATAAGTGCAGTAGGATAATTCACAACATGGAAATCAGCAAGCTGATGTGTCACCTCCTACTCGCAGTAATGATAAGTAGTATACAGCAGAGCTGAGTGTGTCACCTACCCCACCTCATATATGATAATAGCAGTAGATAATTCACACATGGAAATGCAGCAGAGCTGAGTGTGTCACTACCCTACAACAATCCCATACATATCAGCCCCCTGCTACTCTCTATATTCTTCTGACACTTCCAACTACAACATTTTACTCTTTCCTTGTGTGATTTTCTGCACTTTCTCTCCTTTATATCCATTCTCTTCTGACACATTTGTGAATTCGGGCAACTTGTAACAAACTTTTTGTCACAAGAACCTACCTGACTTTTCTAAACTCTTCCCGACACATGGCAGCAAAAAACAACAGCAAAAAACAAGACTAATCTTACAAAATGACGTGATGGGTTGAGGTGACGTCAGGGTGTAAGTAATTCAGTTGAGCAAGGGTTAATCCTGCCGAGTTGCTTTATTCCTCTCCATGTCTGCATGGAGTGATTGCACTTCATGAATATTCTATGAGGAACATGCCCCTGTGGCTGCGCTGCAGACCCCTCACTCCTGCGCAATGTACAATCGCCATACCCGGCAGTGCGCATGCCGGCTTAATTTTCCCAGCTCTGGCTGCTGAACTTTCTTCAGTGAGAGCTGCAGACAGGAGAGAGTGGATGCGCACACACTCAGCTTGCTGCACACACCAGGGATTGCACTTATTAAAGGGGAGCTCCATCTGCTGCTGACTCAGGACCCACAGACCCCTCTCTTCTGAGTGCTTTGGATTCTTGCACTCCTTCACTGGCCATGACCCAAATCTGCACCCTTTGATGAGATTAGGGGCACCCTCACCCACATTTAGTATCTGATCCAGGCCTGCGGGTGAATGTGGGTTCAGGAGCTGCTTAACATACTCTTCACACACTTCTGAGGGATCTGCTGGAAGCCTTTAGGTCAAGTTGGGACTTACAATAAGGAATATTCCGTCCCATCTTGGCTCGGATCTCCAGGAAAGTGGCAAGAGCCCCCCCAGTCCTGAAACAAAGAGGATCTACTAGGGGGTAATAGCTCACAGGGGGGCTTCTGCAACCTGCACCCAGAGGAACCTTTTGGAGCTTCACTCATCGGGGATTACACCCAAATCCGATCCCTTTGGGCTTTTATTCATGGGGCTTCAGTTTCAGTTTTTTGGATTTAATCTCCTTGGATTATAATCATGTCGTTCTAGTGTGGACCATGATGAAGTGAGTCACTGAGAAGACCATGACTTTCATGGCTTAACATAGTTTTACCTATTTTGTACCATAAAATGTTGTCTAGATATTGTGCACCCACTCTGTCCAAGGTTATTGTATGTTCTTCAAACATTTTTTATCAAAATTTTTCGCCATCCTAACTTCTCCAGATTAGTGCAACAGTCAAGAAGTCTTCTAGGGGTCCTTCACCATCTTGACATTCAATGAAACAGAGTCATGACTAAATCCACATGTTGTCAGCTCCAAAAGTCCTCCTCAACCATACACCCAGTTATGATATGGTGAGAAGGTGATCACTTTATGGTCAGTAGTATGGACCTTTTTTAGACAATTTGTCGCTACAAGTTCAAGCAGGACCCTGAGAAAGTTTATTTTGGAGTCTTTGTGCAAATGTTCCTCCTACCACATGGAAGTTTGGAGACAAGTAGGGTCCCACTTTACACCTAGACTCTAAGCCAGGATCTCCTCCCTCCCAGAGGCTCCTCCGAGCAGACACTAGCACCCACCTGGTTTTATGCACGTGTCCAAACTCACAACATGGTTCAATATGTTGGAATGAGGGGGGATGTTGCACATTTGTGACTCCGGTAAGAAACATTTGTGCCCTTTGGAATTCCAGATAGATCCTTGCTGTTAGTGAATAGAACTCACATAGGAGGCAGACCTAGTGGAGGACCTGTGAACTTGAAGGCTCCTAGCCAGTGCAGGTGGTCAAGACTATGACTCCAACATTATTAGCATATCTATAGGTAAACTCTGAGCAACTACTAACTATGCTGCCCCCTATGGCACTAGTTCAAACTGTTACTTTTTTGTACTTTTGTAAAAGAAGAATTTTTGGGTTTTGCACAGGATTAGTAGAAGTCTCTAAAAACTGAATAATTTAGTAATCTGGATATTAGGGATGCATTATCAATGGGAATACATGCAAATATTATATTATTTTTTTTTGATACAAGGTCTGGAATGATATGTCTTCACCTTGTACAATGCCTGGGGTCTGAGTTGAACTTGTAAATGATTTTCAATTGATACCTAATCTGCTCCTTGCACAAACAATTAGGAGATTTGTCACTTGCAATGTGATATTCCTCCAGATTGGTCAACATCTCATTCAGTGGACAAGGCAGGGAAACAATGCTTTACATAGGAGTATAATGCTAAATGAATATGGGTCTATTCACACTTGTCCCAGAATTTTAAATTGACAAAAAAAAGAGTCAAATTGTGTCTATCTTTTAATTCTTTCACATCGATTTTGGCTTCAAATCCGCAACAGGAACTTTGAAGTGTGAATGCACTTTATATATGCATTTTTTGGTGTTCAAGTGTCAGCGATACAATGAAAGCTACCAGGGTGCATGTCATCATCCACTGGTACTAGATGCCCCCTACATTTAATCCCAATTGCTCGCCCACCTAAAGTCACAAAATGTCCAGACCAGTTTATTGTAAATCATATTTTCCTGTATGTTACTTTGACAAGTCCCCAACACCCTTCTTTTCTTTCCCATCACTCCCCTTCACCACCACAAAAAGCAGAAATTAATTGCACCTTTCTCTCTCTATGAAGATTCACAGTGCAGGGAGAGCGCCGCCTTGTGGCCAAGGCTCAAAAATGTCATCTAGTAAATTATTCACTTACTAACCGATCAATGGGCTTAGGGGGGACTGGATTATAATATAAATATGTTCAATAAATGTGTAATATATTAGTAATATTCGTAAATTGCTGCTTTTATTTTTTCTAATGTATTGTCAGATTATTGGAATCCCCATTATCTCCTTGCTCTGTCATGTCAAAAACTATCAGGTTAATCAGGTCGGAACCGAGTTTGTGCGATTTGTAGCTCTGATTTACAACATTATAATTATAATCTAGAAATCCAGGATTTAAATCGAAGTCCATGGAAACTTTAAGGAAAACGTCAGGACTTGCGTATAGGGAATAGATTCTTTGTGGCTGTAGAGAATTAATGTAATCCTTGGAATAAGTAACTTTTATAATTATCCAAATATTATGTTTTCTGTAAATATGTCATGAGATGTAATATTTAGGTACAATCTAAGGGGTTCTATATAATCTTATAGCCACCAATATAGTTTAGGAAGTTTTGGATAGGTTATTTGCAGTTTTTGTTACTTAAATTGCAAAAATCTTGTGAAAATTTGTATAGAGAAAATTCTCTGCAAGGGTTTGGATTTAAAAGTGCTGGGGGACATCTGTCCTTGTATTTCTCCCTTTTTGTTCGAGGGATATAAATAAAATCGTGATAATGTCATAACTATCCATTATATCACTTTAGTAAACAAGCATCAATGTTTAAATTATTAATAGAATGTAGTATATTATAAGATGTTATGATATCCCACGGCATTGCTAGGGGGCTATTATATCATGGACATAATTTACTATAATGGAATGATATGATTACACGCTATACATATAATATCACAGTAACATACACATATAATATACTGTGTACATAATATTGATCATTCTAGGTGCTCTTGTGTAGTATAATATACTGCATGGCAATACAGTCTTGTCTATTAAAATATCTTATTGTTTAAATTGTTCCTATGGTATAATAAAATGTGGACATATTATAATTGACTATAAAACCTACTGCAATAATAATCTACAGCAAAAATAATTTAGTATATAAACAATGTATAATTGGATACACAACCACTTAACACAGAAGTTCCCTAGAAATATGAAGAACTAATATAATGGAACCTGTATAAGTGACTAAAATACAATGTTTCAAACTGTCTAATATGAAACGCACAACATTCAACAAAAAAATGCCACAATATTCGTTTGGCATAATCCAATGTTGTAAGCTATGATGTGTATTAATAATACCACTATATATATAAAGGTGTCCTAGTTGATGAATACATTATAGCCATGTACATGATATTCCATAATATAAATGGTCTGAACTAATCTTATGTTGCTTCCTCTTCCTAATAATGATATGAAGAGGGGGAGGGGGGGGGGGGTTAATTGACACCAGTGTGACGTGTGCGACCCCACAACACCCAGGGCTGAGGATGAGGGTGTTGTTATGCAGAGCTGGTAGTAAGGGAGCAGACAAGATGTGTGAGAGCCCAGGAGAGGAGCTGTATCTCCTCATAGGTCTCCTCTGCTGTCACATCTTGGAGAAGTAAAAACCAGATTGAGGTAGGACATGGGCTCACTTATAATAAGGATGGGACAACTTTGGTTATTGGGAAGAGGGTGGGGTGTTTAAAAAAAGAGACAGTGAGAAGTATAAGAAGATTAGCTAGCAAGGCATAGGTAAACTACGTTGTATCTATCTGTCCTACTCGATACATTATCTTTCTTTTTGGTATCTATCTATCTAGATATTTCTATCTATACTATCTATATACTCATACAGTATCTATCTATCCATCCATCTGTCATACTGTGAGAACTCCATGGATGTAGGTAAACTTTCTCAGGCACTTGCAGCCTGGCCCCTGTTACAGTGCATGTGCTGAGCATGTACAGTATGAGTGAGAGCTGCAGGGACTGTGCAGATGTGTGGCTGGTGCTCTGGCAGCTGGGGGATTGCTTAATCCCAAATGTTTATTTGAGGGCTACCCTGTCTCAGGGTTTGGACATCCTTTTGTAAATCTATAGCACATATAAAAAATGATAGAGAGAGAGCAGCACAGACACTGGAGATCCTCGCCACAGGACTGGTGCAGAGCTGTGGCCACTGTGAGGTGTGAAGATGTGTCTCCATGCTCTGCCTCATTACATACTGACTTCTTATAGATTTTTCTTTTTCTTTAATCTACATTTTTCATAAATAATTTATACTAAAAATGAAATATTTGTTCTCTTGTTCTCTATGCACAATTCTTCTATTTTAGTATTTTTTTGTTACATGATCCTCATTCATTTTCAGTAGATGTGATCTCTCCCAGATCCATACAATTGGACACTCACTTGTAAATATTATATACTGCTATTATATTGCTCTTCTTCTCTTGCAGCAGTCTTGGGGCCGCTTACTGAAGGCAGGAGGTTTTCAGGGTACCCGGGGGAGCCATGATCTCCAGTTCTCTGCTGATCCCCTCTCCTGGCATTGTCCTTTATCTCTCGGTGTGGATGCCAGATCCTGGTGGGGGACCACACTCTATTACTCTGTCAGGACACTGGCATATTTATATACTTAATAACTTATATGATCTATTATGTATTGAATCGTGCGATAGATTGTAATTTGTGGTTTGTCCATCACCCCTAAACAAGATGTCAAGTATTTTTTTTTTGTGCTTTTTGTTTCGTTCATACAATTTTATACCTATCGGCTGTAGACCCCATGAACGATCACATAGGGTCAGTATCTAAATGAGAAGATTGTTTTTCTGATTAATAAATAATGATCCAAAATACTGAACCCACCTGGAAGTGGCCTAATACAACCCTACAGTAGTAGTTTAACATTTTTGTTCATTCTAAAATAGTATTTCATGCTAAGAGTGCTGCATCTTACACTAGATTGTATAAACGATCAGATGTTCCTGTTTTGGTGTATAGGGTTGCAGGGCGATTCCCTAAGTGATACATTGTATCTGTATGTTGTATATATTCTGCACTCATACACTCGCACCAATTGCCGTTACACATCATGCTGTAATTGAACTAGATGTATCAACGATCGGATCGTATGTGCGATAATAAACGACACCAATGCTGTGTTTGTACAGGTCTCTGGCCAGAACCCCGTGCAGCTCCCAGAGTGTACATTAATCGTTGCACATCCCTGTGCAGGCCAGTTATCGGGGCTTCTCCCAGGGGACAGAAAGAATGTGCCAGCTTAACCGAGGACCACATGAGTACATTGTGAAGGGGCAAAGACTGGTATCAAGGAATGTCAGTACCAGTTCGACACAGGAGATGGAACTGCAGCACAGTGGATAACCACTTCAGTGTTTGCAGAGTCATGCAAATAGGTAAGAACATCAGCAAGGAATTTCAATGTATTTCATGTATCTATTTATTGTTATTTTAAGAATATTTGACTTGTGTGGAACTTTCTATTTTATAACATTCGTGTGTCTCTTGGTGTATCTATGGATATAATAGCGCAGTGAGAATTATAGGAATGTATTTGATATTGGCTTGTCATCCCATCTCCTATCTATTGATCTAAAACCCCAGATAGCAGGCAGCACTCCATTGTCCAGTTTAAGAAAAAGCAGGTGTGAACTCTTATTTCATGCAGTGCAACTTTATAGTGTATTGGACACCTTCTTTAAGTCATATCTATCTATCTATCTAATTACTTGAAAACTGAAATGGGAATTTAATGGAACAAACACTATCTATCTATCCATCCATCCATCCATCCAATTCCCAAAAGCTGCTATAGAAGTTATTGGAACTAACCTAAATGTATTATTTACTCTGTCCTATCTCATTCAACCTTCAATGAACTGAAAACTACTATTTTCCATTCAACAAACTTTCTATCTTAATCTTCCCTGATCTCCTATCTATCATATCTATCTACTCATTCTATTGGGTGGCACAGTGTAGCCTTTGACTTCTGAGAGTATTAGTCTTCACTTACTTGTCCCCTTTTAGATGAAAACAATTTTGTCACCGAATCTACATTAGTATCTGTGGTTCCACTGCCCAGTCTAAGTGCCTTCTTATGGGAATACTATATTCATCCCTCTTCCACCATCCTGTTTCTGCAGGATACGTGAGATGTGGCTGCTACATGACCCCCCTGTCCATCCAAAAATGTCTTCTCTCCCCTCTTGTCCGCATCTTGTTACATGTGGCTTAAGGCCTTTTTTACATCTTTAGCACCTTGGGTTGATATTAAAGGAGCCTCCCTGTAGGTTTATGACAGTGTCCCAATCCCGGGGGATTTGTGGTGTTGGAACGCTGCAGACTAAATTCCTCTATATTTCACATCTCTCCTAATATTCCGGCATTAAAGCTATTTCTGATAAAATAGAGTAATTTATAAGGGCAATTAGCCACTTAAGAACTGCTGCGCTAAGGGGATTAATAGTAGTTTGGAGCGCGCAGTCCCAACTGGGATAGAGAAGAGACTATCATCCACTGCAGAAAACTGTACTACTCAGACTATATTTAAGTTTTCATAAAGGGGGGGAACGGTTGATGATTTTTTTTATTCTGGGAATTAGCTGAAATGTAAAAATTGCAGGGCGTTTAAATGGAAAAAATGATCTGCATTACAGAATTAATGTGCTTTTGTAGGCACTTTGCTGCGTTTTTGGTAATTCCATCTATCACGTGTCTCCATGTCTCGTACAATTATCAAAATTGTACAGTGTATATTTTCCCTATTCCCAAAGTGCGTTGCATGTGCGGAGAAATAATCCGGGTATTCTTGTCAGAAGGCCACATCGGGCCCTACAAGGCTGCGCGCGTTTTCGTAATCTAATATTTCATCATTTGGAATATGTTCTAGTTGTGGGGATGAAACTTTTATTCTGTGCATTTGTTGGATGTTAAATTGGTTCACGGTGTAAATTTGACCATTTTTGTTATATATAGAAAACTGTAATAGAAGTGAAAATATGAGAAAACTGATATTGATCAGCTCGCACAGTGGTTACCGTAAACAAAAAGAATAAAATGTAAAAAAAATTAATGCGTTACAAGGGAGATGAACTGGTATAAAACGAAACAAAAAAAAAAAAACACTAACTAACTGAATCATAAAATCAGGGCTTATAAAAAAAAAAAAAAACAAAAAGACGTCATTGCCAATCATTTTTAAATGGTGTCCTATATTGTATAATACTATTGTATTTCATGATATGCACCTTGTTCATAAGATCTTAATACTGTGTCTATTTGATCTGTCATGTTTAGTTTTCAGCCCTAAGGCAATAGGTTAAAACTCAAAAATCCACAATCCTCTGTTTCTTATTCCAACATTCACATTTGTTCATTTCCCTTTTGCATTATTTTTATTGCGTAGTTAAAAAAAAAAAACAAAAACAAACCAAAAAAAAACCTTTTGCGTCTGTGCTAAGAACGCAACAACCCTGAGCTCATTAGAACAAAAAACAAAAATTGTGGATAAAAATGGCTATAATTATATCACAATATAAATTAACCAGAATTGAATACAATTTTAAAAGGGCAAAAAACTTGTATTCGCTTTTTTTTTTTTTGGAGAACTACTTTATTGAAACAGGAGAAAAAAAAAACTGTGCCCAAAATAACAAAATTAACTCTACTTTTAGCAAATTACCTCTATACACAAAGAAACTGAAAACCAAGTGCTGGAAAAACGGAGTGATAAAATAATTAAACAAAACATACAGTGTCAAAATATACATATTAATATTGGAAATTAAAATCGATAAGGAACAGATTAAAGGTCTAGAATGGACCACCACACTAAAAAATTGTAGAGAAGGCAGCATGAGATGAGTAGTCGAAAGGGTAAACAACACGGCGTCATGCAGCTACAGGGCATGAAGATAAAGCGGGCGGGTGATCGGAAAGAAGAATAGCTTTTTTTTTTTGTTTCCTCTCTGTAATTTTAGTTTTAATTCATAAATTATAATATAAGTACAGTAATTTTTTTTTTTCACTTCTTGGCGTTACATTCATACAGTCAGGATCCCCTATAAGCCACCACTTTAAATCTTCAAAATTGTAAGAGATTACGCGGCACTCGCCCCTCTCTCCATAAATTCATGGTGGGTCAGATTAGTTAAACGGTTTATGTTCGTTGCAGAATCCCAGACTTCTCCTGGGATTCAGATGGCCCATGGCATTTCTATAGGACTGCGGACAATATGGCTTCCATTAAGAAGAAACCTCACGTCACAAACGAACAGAACTTGTTCTTATTAATCCAAACCTCTGCAGGCTTTGGGTTAAATTCTCCATTTCAAGGGCTTTTTAGAGGCCATTTAGAGATAAACACTGAATGACTTTTTAATTCAATGTAAGCATGATATGGCACAAGTTTGATACGGAAGGAACCAGAAAAAAGAGAAGATATCACGGTTTTGGGATTGTGGTTTTATTTCTGCGACATTTATTTTGGAGAGTCGCTAAGTGCAGTTTATTGTAAACCCTCCGCACTGTAACTTTCAAATCATCTTGTTTTCATTAATGGAACTAGGTGGGAAGAAAACCTTGTAAAAAAAAAAAAAAAAAAATCACTTCCACCCTGAACCCCCCCTTCTCCAGCTTCTGATTAACAGATAAATTGGCTAACATATTCCACCTTGCAGTTAAAAAAAAGGTGCCTATTAGGGGCGTTAATCCGAGACTACCCTGATGTTTATGAAAATGGCCAGCGCTAGATCTTAAAATGGGGTTCAATTTTTGGGGGGGGAGTTTTAAACATTTAGGACTTGGTCCTTCAGTGAAAAATGTAGAGAAAAGTAAATGTATAAATCCGTATACTGCCAAAAATGAGAGCAATTGCCAGTAACCCATCCGCCTCCAAATAGGCACCAACATCTATTTAAGGCGATAAGGTCAACTCTTGTTATGTAGGGCAGCCGCCTGCTGTTTGTATGTGAGCACTATCTGCTATTGCTCCGTTGTTTTACCTCTATGGTTATGTGAATCTTGTGCCTACTGGGGCAGTTCAGCAATAAAAAGAAAGGCGAGTGCACAGAGGGCCACCCCTCGTGTGCTGAGAAACTCAATGTGGCCTAAAATAAAAACCTAAAAAGTTCCCTATAAATTGTTTGTGTTTTTACTTGTGGGGTCACTTAGGAACGGAGAACTTCCTTTCTTATAAATTTAGGGGTTTACAAAGTTTGATTCATAAGAACTGATCGTTGAGCTTTGGACTGGCTGGACCCCTACAATCATGGGGGGATGCTGGTTCCTCAATAATGGAATGTTAGGCCGGCAGTTCAAGTGACATCCTGCCAATCACTTCAACCACTATGGGTCCCGGAAGTTGTGGTGCACAGTTGTCCAGTTCTCCAGCTCTATCATGGCACTAGAAAGTCGTAGAGTGATGGTCCCCGAACTCCGGTTTCCGAAACTCTGTTCTAGAATGGACAGTAGGAGGTTAAGTTTGACCCGCATGCTTTTAAACCTGTTATGAGAATGGATTCCCCATTTTTCATGATCGATGCGGTAGATTCCATTCTCATGATCAGGGAGGGTCCCAGGAAATCGACCCAAACTGATGAGATTGTTATTACCGTAGATTTGTCCAGCATTCCTTGGGTTAGTATGGGTTTGCCCTTGGTACTGTATGCCCCTTCTGACGAGCAAGGAATGCTCTATGATCTTGTACAGTGTGTTTTGGGGAAAAAAATGTTTCTCTTGGGGCAGCTTGCTTATTCCATATTCTCCTGCGTTAGTATTCATTCTTTATAAATATGTATCCTGGCTGTATGGTAGTATGTATATGCATTGTAACAATAAATCTTATACTAGGCTATGTATTGTAGAGCTTCTCATACTCATTTGGGAATTCTTGTATTATTTTGCGGCCAGCAGAGAGACGGCCTTGCACCTATGCGTCGAGCGTGCGGAGAGTGGTGAACGCAGTGAGCACGAGCGTGCGAGAGGGGGAGCTTCTCCATCTGTGGGTGCAGCAGGCTCACAGTCCGGCTATGATCTACCCCGGTATTTGGCTATGGGGGGTGGCGCGGGGACTATCTAGACTATGCTACAGATTTTCTAAGGAATTTGTGGATGGGCGAGGGAACGGGAAAAAATTTCCGAAGGAATGTTACGAAAACGCCAGGGTCTTGATGACACGTTGCAACAACAATGAAGCTGGACGAAGGTAAGGAGATAGTAAGAATGCAAGTAACATAGGCCTGTTGGTTTACAAAAATAAGTGTTCACCATTTGCAAGGTCTTATTATCCCATCTCAAATGTGTGAAAGTGCCCCGTCTGGAAACGTATAAACAACTAAAATTTTAAGTTAATTTAAGGTATTCTTACCATTGTAGGCTGCATGTGCTGGTAACAAGTCTAGTTCCAATTAAGATTATTTCACATAGACGCGTTTGAACTATTCTTGGGATGATTGAGCGAGGCCTGACTAACCTTACGATCAGTTAGATTTTGTTGTCTCTAGGTAAACATCTAGGCGTCCCGTTTAATATTAGTTCAAGCAACAGTTCAGTTTGCCTGTATGTCTTAATTGTTACTATCCAGGTATTTTATCACTTGGGCAACTATTGTGTTTCCTAGAAACCCCCTTTAATGAGAGAGTCTTACAATGGGCATTTTAGTGACCAAGGGTTAAATTGGAGCCATAAATAAAAGCACCACCCCTGTGGGATTTACAGTAGTCAGTGTTATAGCCCTCAGGCACACGTGGTTAGTTCAGAGTCCCCTCGTTGGTGTTAACCTTGTGCAAGCCTTCAGAGGGCATTTGGTCACTGCGCTTTCAGGCTTCAGTGGCTTCCGAGAGGACAAGGCCAGAAATTTCAGGGCTGTTCCCTGTCCTTTCTCCTTGAGGAAATCTGCTATATCTGATGCCCCATAATCTGCGTCGTATGTACCGAATAACCAGTTTTCTCTATTTTCACAAGATCATGAAATACAAGATAACCCTGGTACCTCTCACTGCGTGAGGGTCTGCTGAAATCTATGTCTACTACGTTTAGGCTTCTCAACTAAGGATTGAACTTTTATGGATACTAGTAGCGACCCGTTCACCTGATGTCCGCATCGTTCGGGGTAGTAAAGGGGTGGTGTTTTTAACAGTCTAACGTGTCATATGAGGAGATCCTGTTGGTCAGGTATGAGAGACTCGCAATCCTGAAACCTCTTATTTTGGACCATCCATGTTATTATACTAGTAAATGCACCACCTACAGAGGCAGGGTCACAGATCCCCCCATGTGAACCTTTAGTTCTAGACTGATCCCTTTTATTACACAGCAGGGCTGTATGTGAGCCCCTTCATTTTATAAGGACAATTTATTACATTAGGAATATGTATTAAATTTTAAAGGTCCTATCAAGTTCAGATACCAGGAGGTCTTGCTTCAATACTGTCCATGATAAATGGTACCATGCATGTGAGTGGCATGTATGACCAAACATTGGGTCCATTCTTACACTGTAACTTTCCTCATTGTCCACAGACAAAAATAATTCTGCCTGCTTTCAATCTGCAGTTTTAGGACTTTGAGGACCCTTATGGTCCTGAGATTGCTTTAGTGTATGAGAGATGTGAACAGATGTTGAGGATCGCATGGGTAAAGTCCTTCTCGGTATAAATTGGGGGTGGGTTTGATTGAAAAATGGTGGGTGGTTGTGTGCCTTGGCCCCAGTCTACTCGCCCAAACCACTATTATATTATCCACCATCGGAGTCTGAGATGGGGTTGTCAGTCTATTTTTAAGCTACTGGGCATTGTATGGGTTGGGTCCCTCTTCTGGATCTAATAATTGGTGAGGCCGTAATGATGGTCTGTCTGAGATATACAGTGCAGTCCCCGGTTTTTTTACATACACAGATAGGGACTGTAGGGTTTGCTTAAGTTGAATTTGTAATTAAGTTCCGAAACTGTAGTTTTATCATTGTAGTTCCCGACCATTTGAGTGTGTCATTTCCCATCCCACTATAGGATATAGAATAATGTGAGAATGAGTTCAGAACACATTTTATGCACTTCCCTCCTTAGAAACAGAAATGTAGCAGAGTTGACTGTGTCACTATCCCTCTAGATGATATAATATAATGTAAAAACCAATTGAGAACATGTGGAGAATGCAATGCAGCAGAGCTGAGTTTGTCACATATCTTCACACTACATAATGTAAAGAAGTAAGGGAGGTGGAATACAGTAACACAGCAGGGTTTAGTTTGTCACTTAACATTACAACAATCCTATAGAAAAAACAACTTTTAAGTATTTCCTTGTGATATTTTCTGCACTTTTTTCCTTAGAAACAGAAATGCAGTAGAGCTGAGTGTGTCACTTACCACCCCAGTATATGATAAGTAGTATA
>CM033649.1:77737385-77824866 GCA_019512145.1 Engystomops pustulosus
GCAGAGCTGAGTGTGTCACTTACCACCCCAGTATATGATAAGTAGTAGTAGGATAATTCACAAAATGGAAATTCAGCAGAGCTGAGTGTGTCACCTACCACTACAACACTCCCATACATAGTCAGCACTGCTACATCTCTATATCCTTCTGACACTTTCAACTACAACATTTTACTCTTTCCTTGTGACATTTTCTGCACTTTTCTCCTTTATATCCCATTTCTCTTACTATCTGACACATTTGTGAATTCGGGGCAACTTAGTAACAAACTTTTTGTCACAAGAAACGTACATGACTTTTCTAAACTCTTACCTGACACATGGCAGCAAAAAACAACAGCAAAAAAACAAGACTAAATCTTACAAAATGACGTGATGGGTTGAGGGTGACGTCACGGGTGTAAGTAATTCAGTTGAGTAAGGGTTAATCCTGCCGAGTGCTTTATCCTCTCCATGTCTGCATGGAGTGAGTGCACTTCATGAATATTCTATGAGGAACATGCCCCCCTGTGGCTGCGCTGCAGACCCCTCACTCCTGGCGCAATGTACATCGCCATAGGCCGGCGGCAGTGCGCATGCGCGGCCTTGAAGTTTTCCCAGCTCTGGCTGCTGAACTTTCCTCAGTGAGAGCTGCAGACAGGAGAGAGCTGGATGCGCACACACTCAGCTCTGCTGCACACACAGGGATTGCACTTTATTAAAGGGGAGCTCCATCTGCTGCTGATCAGGACCCACAGACCCCTCTCTATGCTGAGTGCTTTGGATTCTTGCACATCCTTCACTGCCATGACCCCAAATCTGCACCCTTTGATGAGATTAGGGGCACCCTCACCCACATTTAGTATCTGATCCAGGCTGCTGGGTGAATGTGGGGTTCAGGAGCTGCTTATACATACTCTTCACACACTTCTGAGGGATCTGCTGGAAGCCTTTAGGTCAAGTTTGGGACTTACAATAAGGAATATTCCGTCCATCTTGGCTCAGGATCTCCAGGAAAGTGGCAAGGAGCCCCCCCAAGTCCTGAAACAAAGAGGATCTACTATTGGGGGTATAGCTCACAGGGGGGCTTCTGCAACCTGCACCCAGGAGGAACCTTTTGGAGCTTCACTCATCGGGGATTACACCCAAATCCGATCCCTTTGGGCTTTTATTCATAGGGGCTCAATTTCAGTTTTTTTTGGATTTAATCTCCCTTGGATTATAACATTGTCGTTCTAGTGTGGACCATGATGAAGGTGAGTCACTGAGAAGACCATGACTTTCATGGCTTGACATAGTTTTACTTATTTTGTACCATATGAATGTTGTCTAGATTTTGTGGACCACTCTGTGCCAAGGTTATTGTAGGTTCTTCAAACATTTTTTTAATCAAAATTTTTCGCATCTAACTTCTCAGATTAGTTGCAACAGTCAAGAAGGTCCTTCTAGGGTTCTTCACCATCTTGACATTCAATGAAACAGAGTCATGACTAAATCCAACATGTTGTCAGCTCCAAAAGTCCTCCTCAACCATACACCCTAGTTATGATATTGGTGAGAAGGTGATCACTTATGGTCAGTAGTATGGACCTTTTTTAGACAATTTGTCACTACAAGTTCAAGCAGGGACCCTGAGAAAGTTTATTTTGGAGTCTTCTGTGCAAATGTTCCTCCTGAACACATGGAAGTTTGGAGACAAGTAGGTCCCACTTTACACCTAGACTCTAAGCCAGGATCTCCTCCCTCCCAGACAGGCTCCTCCGAGCAGACAATAGCACCCAGCCTGGTTTATTGCACGTGTTCCTAAAACTCACAACATGGTTCAATATGTTGGAATGAGGGGGGATGTTGCACATTTGTGACTCCTGGTAAGAACATTTGTGCCTTTTGGAATTCCAGATAGATCCTTGCTGTTAGTGAATAGAACTCACAACTAGGAGGCAGACTAGTGGAGGACCTGTGAACTTGAAGGCTCCTAGCCAGTGCAGGTGGTCAAGACTATGACTCCAACATTATTAGCATATCTATAGGTAAACTCTGAGCAACTCACTAACTATGCTGCCCCCTATTGGCACTAGTTGCAACTGTTACTTTTTTGTACTTTTGTAGAATAATTTTTGGGTTTTGCACAGGATTAGTAGAAGTCTCTAAAAACTGAATAATTTTGTGATCTTGGATATTAGGGACTGCATTATCAATGGGATACAATGCAAATTATTATTATTTTTTTGATACAAGGTCTGGAATGATATGTCTTCACCTTGTACATCGCCTGGGGTCTAGTTGAACTTGTAAATGATTTTCAATTGATACCTAATCTGCTCCTTGCACAAACAATTAGGAGATTTGTCACTTGCAATGTGATTATTCCTCCAGGATCTGGTCAACATCTCATTCAGTGGACAAGGCAGGGAAACAATGCTTTACATAGGAGTATAATGCTAATATGAATATGGGTCTATTCACACTTGTCCAGAATTTTAAATTGACAAAAAAAAGAGTCAAAATTGTGTCTATCCTTTTAATTCTTTCACATCTGATTTTGGCTTCAAAATCCGCAACAGGAACTTTGAATGTGTGAATGCAACTTTATAATGATGCAATTTTTTTGTGTTCAAGTGTCAGCGATACAAATTGAAAGCTACCAGGGTGCAATGTATCATCAGCCCTGGAACTAGATGCCCCCTACATTTAATCCCAATTTGCTCGCCCACCTAAAGTCACAAAATGTCCAGACCAGTTTCTTGTAATCATAAATTTCCTGTATGTTACTTTGACAAGTGCCCCAACCCCCTTCTTTCCTTTCCCATCCCCCTTTCCACCACCACAAAAAGCAGAAATTAATTGCACCTTTCTCCTCTATGAAGATTTCACAGTGCAGGGAGAGCGCCGCCTTGTGGCCAAGGGCTCAAAAATGTCATCTAGTAAATTATTCACTTACTAAACCGATCAATGGGCTTGGGGGGGCACTGGATTATAATATAAATCTGTTCAATAAATGTGTAATATATTAGTAATATTCGAAAATTGCTGCTTTTATTTTCTAATGTCAATATCACATTATTGGAATCCCCATTATCTTCCTTGCTCTGTCATGTCTAAAATATCAGGTTAATCAGGTCGGAACGATTTCTTGCGATTTGTAGCTCTGATTTACACATTATAATTATAATCTAAGAAATCCAAGGATTATAAATCGAAGTCCATGGAAACTTTTAAGGAAAACGTCAGGACTTGCGTATAGGGAATAGATTCTTTGTGGCTGTAGAGGAATTAATGTAATCCTTGGGATAATGTAACTTTTATAACTAATCCAAATATTATGTTTTCTGTAAATATGTCATGAGATGTTAATATTTAGGTACAATCTAAGGGGTTCTATATAATCTTATAGCCACCAATCATAGTTTTAGGAAGTTTTGGATAGGTTTATTTGCAGTTTTTGTTACTTAAAATTGCAAAAATCATTGTGAAAATTTGTACAGAAAATTATCTGCAAGGGTTGGATTTAAAAGTGCTGGTGGGCATCTGTCCTTGTATTTCTCCTTTTTGTTCGAGGGATATAAAATAAAATCGTGATAATGTCATAACTATCCATCGTATATATCACTTTAGTAAACAGCATCAATGTTTAAATTATTATATAGAATGTAGTATATTATAAGATGTTATGATATCCCACGGCATTGCTAGGGGGCTATTATATCATGGACATAATTTACTATAATGGAATGATATGATTACACTGCTATTACATATAATATCACAGTAACATACAATATAATATACTGTGTACATAATATGGATAATTCTAGGTGCTCTTGTGTAGTATAATATACTGTCATGGCAATACAGTCTTGTCTATTAAAATATCTTATTGTTTAAATTTGGTTCCTATGGTATAATAAAATGTGGACATATTATAATTGACTAATAAAACCTACTGCAATAATAATCTACAGCAAAAATAATTTAGTATAATGAAACAATGTTATAATTGGATACACAACCACTTAACACAGAAGTTCCCTAGAATATATTGAAGAACTAATATAATGGAACCTGTAATAAGTGACTAAATACAATGTTTCAAACTGTCTAATATGAAACGCACAACATTCAACAAAAAAATGCCACAATGTATTCGTTTGGCATAATCCAATGTTGTGAAGCTATTGATGTGTATAATATATACCACTAATATATATAAAGGTGTCCTAGTGATAGAATACATTATAGCCATGTACAAGATATTCCATAATATAAAATAGCATGAACTATATCTTATGTTGCTTCCTCTTCCTAATAATGATATGAAGAGGGGAGGGGGGGGGGGGGTGTAATTGACACCATGTGAGTAGTGCTGACCCCCACAACACCCAGGGCTGAGGATGAGGGTGTTGTATGGCAGTGCTGGTAGTAAGGGAGCAGACAAGATGTGTGAGAGCCCAGGAGAGGAGCTGTATCTCCTCATAGGTCTCCTCTGCTGTCACATCTTGGAGAAGTAAAACCAGATGAGGTAGGACATGGGCTGCACTTATAATAGAGGATGGGACAACTTTGGTTATTGGGGAAGAGGGTGGGGTGTCTTAAAAAAAGAGACAGTGAGGAAGATTAAGAAGATTAGCATCAAGGCATAGGTAAACTACTTTGTATCTATCTGTCCTATCTCATACATTATCTTTCTTTTTTGGTATCTATCTATCTAGATATTTCTTATCTATACTATCTATATATCTCATACAGTATCTATCTATCCATCCATCTGTCATACTGTGAGAACTCCATGGATGTAGGTAACTTTCTCAGGCACTTGCAGCCTGGCCCCTGTACTAGGTGCATGTGCTGAGCATGTACAGTATGAGTGAGAGCTGCAGGGACTGTAGCAGATGTGTGGCTGGTGCTGGCAGCTGGGGGATTGCTTAATCCAAATGTTATTTGTTAGGGCTACCCTGTCTCAGGGTTTGGACATCCTTTTGTAAATCTATTAGCACATATAAATGATAGAGAGAGCAGGCACAGACACTGGAGATCCTCGCACACAGGGACTGGTGCAGAGCTGTGGCCACTGTGTAGGTGTGAAGATGTGTCTCCATGCTCTGCCTCATTACATACTGACTTCTTATAGATTTTTCTCTTTAATCTACATTTTTCATAAATAATTTATACTAAAAATGAAATATTTGTTCTCTTGTTCTCTATGCACAATTTCTTCTATTTTAGTATATTTTTCTGTTACATGATCCTCATTCATATTTTCAGTAGATGTGATCTCTCCCAGATCCATAACATTGGACATCACTTGTAAATATTATATACTGCTATTATATTGCTCTTCTTCTCTTGCAGCAGTCCTTGGGCTCCTTACTGAAGGCAGGAGGTTTCAGGGTACCCGGGGGAGCCATGATCTCCAGTTCTCTGCTGATCCTCCTCCTGGCATTGTCCTGTATCTCTCAGGTGGTGGATGCCAGCTCCTGGTGGTGAGCACACTTCTATTACTCTGTCAGGACACTGGCATATTTATATACTATTAATAACTTATATGATCTTATTATGTAGTATTTGAATCGTGCGATCAGATTGTATTTGTGGTTGTACCATCACCCCTAAAATAAGATGTCAAGTATTTTTTTTTTATTTGCTTTTTGTTTCGTTCATACAATTTATTACCTATCGGCTGTAGACCCCATGAACGATCACATAGGGTCAGTATCTATAATGAGAAGATTGTTTTTCTGATTAATAAATAATGATCCAAAATACTGAACCACCTGGAAGTGGCCTAATAAAACCCTACAGTAGTAGTTTAACATTTTTGTTCATGTCTAAAATAGTATTCATTGCTCAGAGTGCTGCATCTTACACTAGATTGTATAAACGATCAGATCGTTCCTGTGTGTATAAGGGTTGCAGGGCGATTCCCTAAAGTGATACATTGTATCTTGTATGTTGTATATATTCTGCACTCATACACTGCACCAATTGCACGTTACACATCATGCTGTAGAATTGAACTAGATTGTATCAACGATCGGATCGTATGTGCGATAATAAACGACACCAATGCTGTGTTTGTACAGGTCTCTGGCCATGAACCCCGTGCAGCTCCCAGAGGTGTACATTATCGGGGCACAGCCTCTGTGCAGCCAGTTATCGGGGCTCTCCCAGGGGCAGAAGAAGATGTGCCAGCTCTACCAGGACCACATGCAGTACATTGGTGAAGGGGCAAAGACTGGTATCAAGGAATGTCAGTACCAGTTCAGACACAGGAGGTGGAACTGCAGCACAGTGGATAACACTTCAGTGTTTGGCAGAGTCATGCAAATAGGTAAGAACATCAGCAAGGAATTTCATGTATTTCATGTATCTGTTTATTGTTTTATTTTAATAATATTTTGACTTGTGTGGAACTTTCTATTTATACATTCTGTGGCTTCTTGGTGTAAATCTATGGATATAATAGCGCAGTGAGAATTATAGGAATGTAATTTGTTGTTGGCTTGTCTATCCATCTCCTATCTATTGATCTAAACCCCAGATAGCAGGCAGCACTCCATTGTCCAGTTTAAGAAAAAGCAGGTGAACTCTTTATTTCATGCAGTGCAACTTTATAGTGTATTGGACACCTTCTTTAAGTCATATCTATCTATCTATCTAATTACTTGAAAACTGAAATGGGAATTTAATGGAACAAACACTATCTATCTATCCATCCATCCATCCATCCAATTCCACAAAAGCTGCTATAGAAGTTATTGGAACTAACCCTTATAATGTATTATTTGTACTCTGTCCTATCTCATTCAACCTTCAATGAAATGAAAACTACTATTTTCAACAAACTTTCTATCTATAATCTTTCTCCTTGATCTCCTATCTATCTATCTATCTATCTCATTCCCTATTGTGCACAGTGTAGCTTTTGACTTCTGATTATTAGTCTCACTTACTTGTCCCCTTTTTAGATGATGAAACAATGTAACAAGAATCTACATAGTATCTGTGGTTCCTGCCCCAGTCTAATGCCTTCTTATGGGAATTACTATATTATCCTCTCTTCACACCTCCTGATTTCTGCAGGGATAGTGAGATGTGCTGCTACATGACCCCCCTCCATCATGTCTTCTCTCCCCTCTGTCCCATCTTGTTTACATGTGGTTTTAAGCCCTTTTTGTACATCTTTACACTTGGGTTGATCTTAAAGGAGCCTCCCTGTAGGTTATGACAGTCTCAATCCCGGGGGATTTTGTGGTGTTGAACGCTGCAGACTATTCCTCTATATTTCACATCTCTCTAATATTCCGGCATTAAAGCTATTTCTTAAACAAGAAGTAATTTATAAGGGCAATTAGCCACTTAAAGTAACTGCTGCGCTAAGAGGGCTTAATAGGTATTTGGAGGCGGCGTCCCAGACTGGGATAGAGAAGAGACTATTCATCCACTGCAAGAAACTGGACTCTCAGACTATATTTAAGTTTTTCATAAAGGGGGGTGAAGCCGGTTGTATGATTTTTTTATTTCTGGGAAATTAGCTGAAATGTAAAATTGCAGGGCTTTAAAGATGATCTGCATTACAGAATTAATGTGCTTTTGTAGGCACTTTGCTGCGTTTTTTGGTAATTCCATCTATCACTATGTCTCCACATGTCTCGTACAATTATCAAAGATTGTACATTGTATATTTTCCCTATCCAAAGTGCGTGCATGTGCGGAGAAATAATCCGGTGTATTCATTGTCAGAAGGCCACATCTGGGGCCTACAAGGCTGCGCGCGTTTCGTAATCTAATATTTCACTCATTTGGAATATGTCTCTATGTGGCGGAATGAAACTTTTATTATGTGCATTTGTCTTGGATGTAAAATGGTTTCACGGTGTAAATTTGACCAATTTTTGTTATATAGAAAATATTGTAATTGAGTGAAATATGAGAAAACTGATATTGATCAGCTCCATCATTGTGGTTACCGTAAACAAAAAGAATAAAATGGTAATAAAAAAATAAATCTGTTACAAGGAATGAAACTATGGTATAAAACGAAACAAAAAAAAAAAAACACTAATAACTGAATAATAAAATCAGGCTTAAAAAAAAAAAAAAAAAAAAGACGTCATTGCCTATACATTTTAAATGGTTTCCTATATTGTATACATATTTGTATTTTCTATGATATGCACCTTGTTCTATAAGATCTATAATACTTGTTCTATTTGATCTGTCATGGTTTAGTTTTCAGCCCCTAAAAGGCAATAGGTTAAAACTCAAAAATCCACATCCTCTGTTTTCTTAGTTCACACATCACATTTGTTCCATTTCCTTTGCTATTATTTTTATTGCAGTAAAAAAAAAAAAAAAAAACAACCAAAAAAACCCCTTTTGCGTCTGTGCTAAAGACAGAACCAAAACCCTGAGCTCATTAGAACAAAAAGCAAAAAATGTGGATGAAAAATGGCTAAAATATCCAATATAACCAGAATTTGAATAACAATTTTAAAAGGGCAAAAAACTTGTATTACGTTTTTTTTTGTTTTTTTTTTGAGAACTACTTTATTGAAAACAGGAGAAAAAACTTGCCCAAAATAACAAAATTAACTGTACTTTTAGCAAAATTTACCTCTATACCACAAAGAACTAAAATAACCAAATGCTGAAAACGAGTGATAAAATACTTAAACATAAACAGTGTAAAATATACATATTAATATTGGAAATTAAATCGTATAAAATCGGAACAGCACAAATTTAAAGGGCTAGCAATGGACACCCATCCACACTGGACAAAGAAAAAATGTTTTTTTTTTTTTCTCTCTGTAATTTTAGTTTTAATTCATAAATTATAATATAAGTACAGTAATTTTTTTTTTCACTTCTGCGTTACATTCATATAGTCAGATCCCCTATAAGCCACCACTTTAAATCTTCAAAATTGTAAGACGAATTACGCGGCACTCGCCCCTCTCTCCCATAAATTCTATGGGGTCAGATTAGTTAAAGCGGTTTATGTTCGTTGCAGAATCCCCCGACTTTCTCCTTGGATTTCAGATGGCCCATGGCATTTCTATAGGACTGCGGACAATATGGCATTCATATAGACAGAACACTCACGTTACACAAAGCGAACAGAACTTGTTTCTTAATTTAATCCAAACCTTCTGCAGGCTTTGGGGTTAAATTCTCCATTTCAAGGCTTTTAGAGGCCATTTAGAGATAAACACCGAGATGATTTTTAATTCAATGTAAGAATGAGATGGCACAAAGTTTGATAGGAAGGAACAGAAAAAAGAGAAGATATCAGGTTTTGGGATCTTGTGTTTTTATTTCTGCCTGACATTTATTTTGGAGAGTCGCTTAAGTGCAGTTATTGTAACCCTCCGCACATGTAACTTCTCAAATCATCTTGTTTTCATTTAATGGGAACTAGTGTGGGAAGAAAACCTTGGTAAAAAAAAAAAAAACAAAATCACTTCCACCCCTGAACCCTCTCCACTTCTGATTAACAGATAAATTGGCTAAACTATTCCAACCTGCAGTTACAAAAGGTGCCTATTAGGGGGCGTAATCCGAGACTACCCTGATGTTTATGAAAATGGCAGCGCTTAGATCTTAAATTGGTTACAATTTTTTGGGGGGGAGTTTTAAAAACTTTAGGACTTGGTCCTTAGTGAAAAAAATGTAGAGAAAAGTAAATGTATACCGTATACTGGCAAAAATGAGAGCACTTGCCCAGATACCCATCAGCCCCCAAACTTAAAGCACACCAACATCCATTAAGGCGATAAGGTCAACTCTTGTTATAGGTAGGGCAGACGCTGCTTTGTATGTGAGCCATATCTGCTATTGCTCCTGTATTTTTACCTCTATGGTTGATGTGAATCTTTGTGCCTACTGGGCAGTTCAGCATAAAAAAGAAAAGGAGCGCAGCAGAAGGTCCACCCCTCGTGTGCTGAGAAGCTAATGTGCCTAAAATAAAAACCTAAAAAGTTCCCTATACAATGTTTGTGTTTTTACTTGTGGGGTCACTTAGGAACGGAGAAGCTTCCTTTTTAAAGGGGTTGTACAAAGTTTGATTCATAAGAAACTGATCGGTTGAGCTTTGACTGCTTGGACCCCTACAAATCATGGGGGATGCTGTTCTCAATAATGGAATGTTAGCGGCAGGTCAAGTGTACATCCTGCCAATCCATTCAACACTATGGGAGTGCCGGAAGTTGTGGTGCACAGTGTTCCAGTATCTCCAGCTCTATCATGGCTAGAAAGTCGTAGAGTGATGGCCCCGTACTCCGTTTCCGAAACTCTGTTCTACTGAATGGAGCAGTAGGATGTAAGTTTGACCCGCTGCTTTAAACCGTTAATGAGAATGGAATCCCCATTTTCATGATCGATAGTGGTTCACTCTCGTGATCGGTGAGGGTCCCAGGAATCGGACCCAAACTGATGAGATTGTTATTAACCGTAGATTTGTCAGGCCATTCCTTGGGTAGTATCGGTTTGCCTGGTACTGATGTCCCCTCTGACGAGCAAAGGAATATGGGCTGTACAGTGTTTTTGGGGAAAAAATGATTCTCTATGGGGCAGCTTATCCATATTCTCTGCGTTATTTACCTTCTTTATAATATGTATCCTGTCTGTATGTAGTATGTATATGTGCATTGTAACAATAAATCTTATACTAGACTATGGTATTGTAGAGCTTCTCATACTCATTTGGTGAATTTCTTGTATTATTTTGCAGGCAGCAGAGAGACGGCCTTCACCTATGCGATCAGCGCTGCTGGAGTGGTGAACGCAGTGAGCAGAGCGTGCAGAGAGGGGGAGCTCTCCATCTGTGGGTGCAGCAGGGCAGTCCGGCCTAAGGATCTACCCCGGGATTGGCTATGGGGTGGCTGCGGGGATAATCTAGACTATGGCTACAGATTTTCTAAGGAATTTGTGGATGCGAGGGAACGGGAAAAAATCTTCCAGAAAGGAAGTTACGAAAACGCCAGGGTCTTGATGAACTTGCACAACAATGAAGCTGGACGGAAGGTAAGGAGAGTTAATAATGCAAGTAACATAATGCCTGTTGGTATAATAGTGTTTCACCATTTGCAGGGTCTTATTATCCCATCTAAATGTAGTGAAAGTGCGTCTTGGATAAACGTAATAAAAAAACTAAAATTTTAAGTTAATTTAAGGTATTCTACCCCTGTAGGCTGCCATCGTGCTGGTACAAGTCATAGTTCATTAAGATTTATTTCACATAGACGCGTTGAACTATTCTTGGGATGATTGATCGAGGCCTGAACCCTTACGATCAGTAGATTTTGTTGTCTAGTAAACATCTAGGCGTCCCTTTTAATATTAGTTCAAGCACATTCAGTTGCCTGTATGTCATATTGTACTATATCCAGGTATTTTTATCACTTTGGGCAACTATTGTGTTTTCCTAGAAACCCCCTTTAATGAGAGAGTCTTAAATGGCATTTTAGTGACCAAAGGGTTAAATTGGAGCCATAAATAAAGCACCACCTCCTGTGGGATCTTACAGTAGCAGTGTTATGCCCCTAGGCAACGTGGTTTAGTTCGATCCCCTCTTGGGTGTAACCTTTGGCAGAGCCTTCAGATGTGGTCATTCTGGTCACTCGCTGTTCAGGCTTCAGTGCCTTCGAGGAGGACAAGGCCAAGAAATTTCAGGGCTGTTCCCTGTCCTTCTCCTTGAGGAAATCTGCTATATCTGATGCCCCCATAATCTGCGTCGTATGTACCGAATAACCAGTTCTCTATTTTCACAAGATCATAGAAATACAAGATAACCCTGGTACCTCTCACTGCTGAGGGTCTGCTGAAATCTATGTCTACTAGTTAGTGCTCTCACTAAGGATTGACTTTTATGATACATAGTGACGACCCGTCACCTAGGTCCCATCGGGTCGGGAGATATTAAAGGGGTTGGTTTTATTACAGTCTAACAGTGTCATATGAGGATGGATCCTGTTGGTCAGGTATGAGAGACTCCAATCCTGAAACCTCTTATTTTGTGACCTCCATGTATTATACATAGTAACATGGCACACCTACAGAGGCAGGTCACAGATCCCCCATGTGACCTTTTAGTTCTAGACTGACTCCTTTTATACAGCAGGGCTTGTATGTAGACCCCTTCAATCTTTATAGGACAATTTATTCATTTAGGAATATGTATTAATTTTAAGGTGCACTTCAAGATTCAGATACCAGGAGGTCTTCTCAATGTCCATATAATGGTACCAGTGCATGTGCAGTGCATGTATGACCAAACATTGGGGTCATCTTACACTGTAACTTCCTCAATTGTCCCAGACAAAAATAATTCTGCCTGCTTTCAATCTGCAGTTTCAGGACCTTTGAAGGACCCTTTATGGTCCTGATATTGCTCTTGTGTATTGAGATATGGAACAGATGTTTGAGGATCTCATGGGTAAAAGTCCTTCTCGGTATAAAATTTGGTGGGTGGTTTTGATGAAAATTTGGTGGGTGGTTTTGATGGCCTTGGCCCCAGTCTACTGCCCAAACCACTATTATTATTATCCACCACTGGTAGTCTGAGATGGGGTTGTCAGGTATATTTGTTAAGCTACTGGGCATTGTATGGGTTGGGTCCCTCTTCTGGTATCTAATAATTGGTGAGCACGTAATGATGGTCTATCTAGAGATATACAGGCAGTCCCCGGTTTACATACAAGATAGGGACTGTAGGTTTGTTCTTAAGTTGAATTTGTATGTAAGTCGAAACTGTATATTTTATCATTGTAGTTCCCGACAATTTTTTTTTTTTGCCCCAGTGACAATTGGAGTTTCAAATTTTTTTGCTGTAATAGGACCAAGAATTATCAATAAAGCTTCATTGCAGACAATTTTAAGCTGATTATTGCAATCTGGGACTATTTTAAAGCATCCAGAGAGCTTCATCAGAGGTCACAGTGGGCAGAGGGGTCCGTCTGTAACTATGGGTTGTCTGTAAGTCGGGTGTCCTTAAGTAGGGGACCGCCTGTACCTACTTTTATAATGTAATATAATTGCTCTCCATTTTTGTTCTGTTTTCCCCACAATGAGCTTCAGTCATGTTGAGCAAAATGGTGAATCGGGGCTCAGCTGCCTTTCTTCCAAAAGTTGTGATCTTCTTGCTGTGGACAGTTAAAAACAAGTATTTTGACTCCCTAAATTTATACAAGTTCTAAAATCTTTCACTGTATTGGTGGGTTCTTTGGGTCAGCTTTGCTACCAAGTCCTTGTTGTGACTGTGAAACCTATGGCTCCGCAAGCTACGCTCTTGTTTTTTTTTACATAGAGCTTAAAGTTAATTGTAACTTGGGTAGATGATTGTTATGACCTACAGGTGCACATTCGACACATGGCGGGTGAACCTGATTATTTCAGTGGGATAGATTAACAATCCAGTGGGTTTTGAGATGTCTTTTCTTTCTTCTTGAAGGCAGATGTTAAAGAAAGGATAGGTGGGCCTGCTGGGTTTTGGTTCTCAAGGGACATAATTGGCCACTAGAGGGTTCTGGCAATAGATAATTTCTTTCTAATTTTTTAGCACACATGCACGCTTGGCAAAGCAAATGGCCATCTGTATAGGGGAAAGAAGGTTGCCCACAACTATATAAAGTGTGTGGATAACTAGATCTGGTCAGCGTTGCCCTCTAGGCAGGGCCGATTTTAGCCTTTTTGCTGCCTGAGGCGAAAATACAAATAGCGCCCCCCCCCCCCCAACGCTGTATACACAGGCCTATTTAAATGTTTATTTCCACACTCTTTGTATATAGACAATCACTCACACAAATACCCATATGTATCAATTGTTTACCTCCTGAGAGCAGTATTTTAAATAAAATTTTTGAACAAATAGTTATAACACAAAAATGACTTAATAAATAACATTCGCCATATGTCTGCTTTGCGTTGGCAACATTTTTAAAAATTCTTTTGTATCTTTAGGATGGTAGAAGTTTAGTAGATATTTTTTTTTAAATTTCCAAATTCATTTTATTAAGGGCAATTTCAAGTGATTTCAATGGACCTAAACAACAGATACAAACACATAAATTACACCATTTAAGAAACTACACCTTCAATTATTCAAAATGTCTTTAAGGAGCTTTATTAACCCTTTAGGTTTTCTTCAAAGTTAAATAAAAATGTAGAGGAGGGCACAGATGGGAGAGGTATGCAGCTGGGCAGTGAAGGGGTTAATTGTGTGTGGTGTGCAGGTGATTTATGGTGTGGAGGGTCTGTGAAGGAAAATGAGGAGATAGGATACTGCTAAGGTGAGCTCCGCCAGGGAATGCTACTTTCTTCTGGGATTTGTCTGGCTGTACTAAATGACCAGTCACAGCAATCGCTGCATATTGTCAGAGTGACAGAAGTCATGAGGTTCCACAATGTCATGGTGTCTTTATGCACTGCTGCCCATAACATTGGGGAACGTCATGGTGGCTTGAGGGGTTAATTGTCTGCTAGCTAAAAGGATCCTAACTAAATAGTGTATGACCTGTGCAGGGGGGAGCAGAGAGCAGCCAGCAGGAACTTCTGCTGGGTGATAGATCAGGTCACGAGCTGCCTCCTAAATCATCCAGGCTGCCATTCTGCCGCCTCTGATGTCCGCCGCCTGAAACAAGATTTTCATCCTGCCTCATGGCAGATGCGGCCCTGCCTCTAGGGATGTTCTCGGGCCCTTTCCTTGACAATGTGGAAGTTGTTGAGTTTTACAAAAAACAGGATGCAGGTTTGACACCTTTGTCCTTGGGTCCAATAGAAGTCACAATCTTTGTCTTCTCGGATAAGAAAAAGAGATCCTTACTCATCTTGGTCAATGATCAACCCAGTCGAACCAAGTCTTTGGGGTCTATGATGGCTAAAAAATTCAATCCGAACTTTTAGTTTGTTGGAATCCTGACTGGACGACTGGGAGTGCCAGGAAGTGGTGGATTGTGACAATGTTGGTTCGTTATTATTTGGAGGTTCTTTTCATTTTAATACTATACTGAAGGGATTTTCTTTATAACCTATTTGTCGGGAGACCAAAGTCTAGACATAAGCATTTTGACTTTTATGAAGGGCTAAATTATAGGTTATCCCCATTCTCCAACACATGGCTAATCCTCTATTTGATGATAAACAGTGGCCTCCATAAAGTTTAATAATTCATCTTTATAGGAGCAGTAAAGCATCATCATAGTTGGAGAAACCAGACGAGCTACAAGTTTTTAGTCATAACTTGTAAGCTTGTGTTGAATATCTGCACTGCTGAAGCTTATGTTATGAAGAAGGGTTCTCATTAAAGACCCTAACTACTCACAAAAGTTACTAAGCAAAATGTAGGCCTAATGTATGTCTGGCATAACTGATCTAAAATTGTTTGCATATATGAAAGGGGCTGGACACTTATTTTAAAGTTAATAAACTTTAACAAGATCGATATAAGACCAAAAAAGGGTCACCCATATTATAACCTGTTTTAAGTTTGCTGCATACCGCAAGTCAAGTGACCCCTAGGCAGCAGGACTTCCTGTGACATCCTGTTTCCTGGTGCCTTCTGGTGGATGGAGGAGGCAGTGCGGCTTTTACAATCATGCCCCCTCTGTCTTAACCAATCCCATATCAGTGGGTGCACAAATCTAATAGGGTAGGTATAATATGGGTGATCCCTATAATTGGACTGTTAAACAAGTTGGCCACTTTTACTAAACTTTATCAATTGTTTAAAACAAAAGGGTGTGTATTTCTGGGGAAGGGGTGTGGCTTTAGGTGTAGCCAATGGAATGATTCTGTATGGGTAATAATAGGTTGTAAAGGTGTTAATTACAATAATGCAACAGATTTATCATCCAGCATCAACCACTGTGATAAATCTGGTGCATTTTAATGATGACAAGTAATCGATCTTAAAATGCCCATTTCAAAATGGCGACCTTTCCACTCCTTTAGCCCTCATGCACATGAACATTGTTTTTGGCTGTTGTTAGAATGGATAACACATGTCTCCATGTGTAAGCCCGTACACATGACTGTGGTTTCCATGGCCTCCGCTGTCTACCCAAGAAGCAAATTATAGAACCTGTCCTATGCCTGGTTGTGTAGCCGGCTCAGGCAGTCTTTTTCTATTGTCATTATAACTTTTTAAAAGTTTTTAATTTTAAAAGTTAGTTTTAGAAAGAAGGAGGCCATGAATAACAAATATAAGAAGATTACCACAGTCATGGTGTCCAAATCATTGCCTGAACCCATTGTCCATGGGTCTTTTATTCGTGGCTTGATATTGCACGCAGTCATACGCTGGTAGCATTAGACTGTATTGCTAAATTTTGGTCCAAGGCATTTACATAGTAATAGGCTACTGTAATTAATATCTGCAGACTGTTATCACCACTGTAAGAAATTGTTTGTGGTTGTTCATTGCATAATTGCAGGTTTTTTTAAAACGAGGAACAAAAGACCAAACGTTGACAAACCAAGACTGTCTGAATAAATCACAAAAAAACTGTAGCCAGTCCTGTGCGCCGTGTCTACATGTCAAACACCAAATCGCACCACCTCACCTCACTCCTGAAGTATAATCTACCTATATTCACTACTTGTCTACTTGACAAGGGTCGACTTGACCGAAACGTTGATAATTCTTGATCTGTAAAATATGATTGACATGCGGTGATTTTTGTCTTGGTGAAGGCCTATTGTTATACTATGTTTGGATAAATCACAAGAAAGCTGAAGCAATTTCAGTGTTTGCCGTGTTTCCATACCTTATCAAGCTGGATTGAGACTCATACATGCGCACCACTCATGATTTTTGAGTGTGTGGTACCTCCGTTTCTATCTACTTTCTGACATGTAGACATCACAGAGTAGGTTACGTGCTCTCTGACGCTCTCCATGTACCAGAACTGGGAGCAGTTTGACTGAGAAATGAACAATTAAAATATTCTATGTGTGTGCCGGATGGCCGACCGTGTCCTCCCTCTTTAATGCTATATAAGGCGGTAGCCTACTGCAGCAGGACCAAGCCCTCTCTCTTCCATAGAGTAAAAAAATATTTAAGGGGTATTCTGGAATTATTTGGTCATCTATTCCTAGGTTAGTTGATCAATATCGGAATGGTTCACATTTCGGTGAGTGTCTTTTCTTTTCTTGCTTGCAGGTCCATTTCATTTAAGGGAATGAGACGGAGCTGCAATTACAGGTTTGGGCACTATACAGTGTACGGCGCTGTGCTTGTAACATTCAGACAAGCAGTCTTCACAACACCTGACTGTCGGGGCTCTAGGGGTTGAACCCACACTTGTGATTTAGGCTAGACTTTGGTGTTTTATTTAACACTAGTGATTTTTCACTGAACTCCTTTTGGCCTATCAATCTGTAGGCAAATTAGAACCTGTTCTGCTCAGTGGCAACATTGGATCAATGGGAAAAACTGATGCCAGGAAGAGAAAACCAATCTGTATGTGTCCACAAGCCAAAATGGGTTCAGTGAAAAAAAAAACGCTAATGTGAAAGAAAAAAAACGCTAATGTGAAACCACTTCCATCAATTATATTTGGGTAAAAAAAAAATGCCCCATAAATAAACCAGGCAAAAAAAAAAAAATTACTAAAAAGCAGCTTCTGCTCGTTTATTTAGGAGGAACGTGCCCTATACATTCTCAACTTGTTAGGAAAGACAAACCGTCTGGCCTTGTCCACCACTAAACTTCCTGACTGATCTTTATGTATGAACTTCTATACGGTAAAATCTGCTAATTATGCCGATTGGGTGGGGAAAGTGGATCATGAGCTAGACCTTCATATATAGTGTCTGCTGGTATTCTCCCATATAGAAGAATCTCGAATAACAGACCAAACACATGTTTGAAACAAATCTAGAATGGTTTATCTTCATTGCGTCCATAGTGAGACTGATGAAGGCAGCATTTGTTGTAGTCTATAGATTTGTGACACTACCTGCTATCGTTTTAACGGCAGAAATACCAAAAGGTCATTTTTCCGGCAGTTCACAATGTTCTTAAGCCAATTTCAAAAACTGAAGCGGAATGATGGATTATACTAACAGTATTGTTATTTAATGGACATCTTAAATTTTATTTTGGGGTGATTATACAAATTTTTATAAGATCGGAATGTGTTAAAATAAAAATGATCAATCACTAGTTTCTTAACCATACGTGTAGTCCTTACCGCTGAGGTTGTGATTGGTCAGAGCATGGTCGTGTCATATGATCATGGTGGTCAAGTAAACTGGCAGGGGCTACCAGATCAGAGACACCGGGGCTGTGGAAGATATACTAGTTAGATAATTTTGGGCTTTAACATTTAAGTCTTTGTTAAGTACAAAAGGGTTTCCCGCAAATTTTTAGAGTATCAAAACTTATAGTCCTCCCTTTCGACAGCCGTCCGTTTCCTGTTCCGGTCTTGTATGATGTCATGTTCATTGTTCAGGTTGTGCCAGTTGTTTGCTGCTTCAGTGGTCACATAGTTTAAACATGATGTAACTACTTTCTGGTGTTTCAGGATGAGCCAATAAGTTTAGGGACCATTGACCCACACTGAAATATTTTTAGCCCTTTAACGATAGACAACTCATACTCAACATTCTATATGTCTATGTCAAGGATGCTAATTCTCGTTAAGTTTAAGGCATTTTAAAGGGTAAGGCACTGACTGGTGGTTTCCTAACTGGGTCCCCAAATGGAAATATGGTACTTACTGTGAACCTATTATACAACTGTTTCTAGACGGTGTGGTGATAAATCAATGATCCAAGAAAAAAATCATTTAGCTCATAGCAGACTGACCCAGCATAGATGAATAGAAACAAATACAGTCAAGAATTTTTTTGTAAAAATAGTTAGGATAACCCTGTCGCTATTCCCAGTATGAATTCCACTGCTAAATTTATGGACTAAGTAGTCGGCGTGTCATGTCTCGTCTATTTGTATGCTTCCCCGAAGTCACACTAACATTTGTGTCTCTCTTTACAGGCAGTAGGTGCTTTAGCGGATGTGGCCTGCAAATGCCATGGAGTCTCCGGTTCCTGCAGTCTTAAGACTTGTTGGCTACAGTTGGCGGACTTCCGGAAAGTTGGCGACCTATTGAAAGAGAAATATGACAGCGCCACGGCCATGAAAATCACTAATCGAGGCAAATTGGTTCAAGTCAACAACAAGTTCAACGCTCCATCTCTGAGCGAACTGGTTTACATTGATCCGAGTCCGGATTATTGCGTCCGCAATGAAAGCACTGGATCTTTAGGAACCCAGGGAAGGCTGTGCAATAAGACATCGGAGGGCATGGACGGCTGTGAGCTTATGTGCTGTGGTAGGGGTTATGACCAGTTCAAAACCGTACAGACTGAGAGATGTCACTGCAAGTTTCACTGGTGCTGTTACGTCAAATGCAAAAAATGTACCGAGATCGTCGATCAGTTTGTATGCAAGTAAGGGGCAAAGCAAATGACTATGGACAATATTGAATATCCGCTTTAATTTATAGAGGTCACTTAGGAGTTGCAAGCCGACGAGCAACTGGATCTATTTTTCTTCATATCACACAGCCTCTCCTTGCAAAAAAAAAAAAACAAGTAATAAAGAATGAACTGAAAATATTTATTTACACAATAAAGACTTTTTTTCTAAAAAAAAAAGAAAGTATATAATTAGATAAAACTAAGACTGAAGCGCTTGGGATTTAGAACATGTATAGTAGGTTTATATGGATGAGAGGGGGTGCAGACGGATGAAGACGAGCTGTGTTTTTTTTTTTTTTTTAAATAAAAAAAAAAGTTGTGTTTTAAAGGTTTCTGGAGAATTCGCTCCAAAAAGTTTCACCGTTCGGCAGTTAGATTCAGAGAGAATATTTTTTTTTTGTTTTATTTCCTCTGATATTTTATCTTCATATTAGGAACTACTATTTGTTGTGTGATACCTCTGGAGATGTTGGGATTGCACTTTGTATTCTGCATAAATTCTTTTATATGTTAAGTTTGAAGCTATTCATACACATTGCTATCGGACATCGTACCCGTTTTAATTCAGGCATTTTTGTAATTCATATTGATGTATTCATCCTACACATTATACTTTCATCGTTCTGAAAATATACTTGTTGAAAAAAAAAAAATTAGTGGATATTATCGACCATTTGTTCTGCAATTTCACCGTCCTTAGGCTTTTTTTATTTTTGAAATATTTTTTCCTGGTCATCGAAAAAAAAAAAAAAAGAAAATTCCTAACTTTTCCATATTTAGCCATCTTCCAGTACTCCATTTTAATTTTGCTTTAAAAAGTTTTAAAAGGTTTTTGAGAAAAAGTCCTATGTTTTACATCTATTCATTCTATACACTCAATTTTTTACATACAATATGGTTACATTTATGGGAAATTTGTGGTCTGCTGTTTTCGATTTCAAAGCTTTTGTGACTATATGTATATATAACCCTAAATATTGCCAGTAATTAAATGTATGTATTTATTTACACATTTACCTAGGCAACGTTTCCTTTTTATTTCAAATTGATAGTTTTTGGTAATTTTTTTTTATGCCCTTTTTTTTTTTTTTTTTTTTTTTTTTAATGAATACATTTTACAGAATCTAAACACTTTGGTGTCAGGTTTCAGAGGGGTTCATTCAAAAATAGTTTTAAGCACATATGGATAATGGGGATGGGAAAAATTAATTAAGGGTAAATTTTTTTTAGAAATAAAAGCACTTGCAAGCAATTTTTTTCTTTTTTTTTTTTTTTTTTGGAAGGGCATCTTTAAAACCTTGCCCCTTTATAAGCATAAAATTAACAAATTCCCCTTCATGAAATATTTAAAAAGTTAGATTTTTAAAAAAATATTTTTTGCAAAAGCAGCAGCATATTTTCTCTATAGTCAACTGTCCATTATATTTCCATGTTGTGTAAAAAAAAAAAGCAACAATTTTCAATTCCCTCCACTAACCTCTAATATTTTTTTTAAATTTTTTTTAACTGTTCAAAATGTCTTAATTTATTACCCATACTTGCCATAGTATCTGTAAGAAACTACAAAGCCTAAAATTTCACTGAGCACTAACAAAACAATGGTTTGGATTTTATTATGCAAAATCATATTTTTATATATATTTTGACTGCAAGATTTTTTTTTTCTTGAATTTTTTTTTTTAAGAGCAAACTTTACCAGTCCAGACTATTCATTTTGAGTTATTTAATGTAAAATATTTACTTGTCCTTGAGAAATGTAAATTCTATGTTCTATTTTCCTGTATATTGTACATGTAATGTACATATTTTGCAGCCCTATATGATTTGTATATTTCTCTGGTTTAAAAAAAAAAAAAAAAAAAAAAAGCAACAAAAAGGAACATGGCGATCGACACCGTGAGAGCCAAGAATATAAAATAAAAAACCAAAATAAAAAAAATTTGATACTTTTATTTGAAAGTGGTTTGATTTTAAGTGTTTACTACAGAAAGTGTACTTTGTCTATTACATAAAAAAACTACATTATCCGTTTTTTTTTTTCTACTCCTGAAGTGAGGCTGACATTGTGGCTCCTAGAAAGGTCAAGGAACCAATATTATTTCAGATGTACATAATTAAAATGTTTGTATATGACGTTTTCATACATGTTGGGAGTTCAAATTTCTGAAAGCGTTGGATGTGCCGAAGTGTTTTTTGGCTTAGAATAATCAATTAGTTTTCAGAATTGAAAAAATTTTCTATTTGATAACATTTTTAAAGGTTTCGATCTACTGTTTTTGAGGGCTGCAATCTATAAAACTGATAAAGAAAATTCTGTCCACCCTGCTGTTTCTATTCCTTTTTGTCTTCTGTGTTTCCATATACAATTGCAACTACAAGATGTTGCCTTTGGGAATGTGCCCAGAAAATACTAACAAATGGATCTGGTTGGGCCGACGCTTTAGAGGAAGACTATAATTATGGTCAATGATGCCTTTGTTGAATAGAATGTATACTCCGGTTTTGATTTTTACTATTTTTGTCTCTAGCTTTTCCTTTTTTGCATTTTGATTAAGGTTTAGTAGTTTTAATTTCTGTTTAATTTTTTAAGTAATTTTTTAAACTAAATTACAGGCGGTCCCCTACTTAAGGACACCCGACTTACAGACAACCCATAGTTACAGACGGACCCCTCTGCCCCCTGTGATCTCTGTTGTAGCTCTCTGAATGCTTTACTATAGTCCCAGACTGCAATCATCAGCTGTAAGATGTCTGTAATGAAGCTTTATTGATAATTCTTGGTCCAATTACACCAAAAATATTGAAACTCCAATTGTCACTGGGGCAAAAGAAAAAAAATTGTCTAAAACTTCCATTATAAAATATACAGTTTCGACTTACATACAAATTCAACTTAAGAACAAACCTCCAGACCCTATCTTGTATGTAACCCGGGGACTGCCTGTATTGGGGAGTAGTGTAAAAAAAAATTTCTGATATATATTACACTTTCCAGTGCTTTCTGGGTTGAAACCATTAATTACAATGCCATAAGCTGTATTGTAACCGAATGGTACATTTTAATTTTAAGACCTCATTGAGCCTAAATACCGTATATACTCAAGTATAAGCCGAGGCCCCTAATTTTACCACAAAACCTGGTAAAACCTATATTTTTTTTACTTGAGTATAAGCCGAATTTGGGTTTTCAGCACATTTTTTTTGTGCTGAAAAACTAGGCTTATACTCGAGTATATATGGCAATTATTTAATATAGAACACCGGAGTCGGTGTCCAGTTATCATAAAGCAAATAATTAATTTATCCCTAAAAGTGCTTGTGAATAAAATAAAAAAAAAAAACAAACTATATTCATATATTCCATAACTTTTATTAAGGAAGGAGTAATATTTCTTTATTAGGTTGAGTTTCCCTTTTGACTGTCCCGATCACTTGTATCTTTTAGCTCATAACAGTTTAAAGGAAATCTACCACCAGGATGAAGGATTGTATACCAAGTACACTGACATACTGGTGTGTGCCCCTCCGGCAGAATCTGCTCTTCTTTTAGCTTCTTATGCCCTGGTTTTTAAGAGAAAAAAAGGCTTTAAAAATTATGCAAATGAGGGGCTCAAGGCTCTATTTACACCTATGGTGTTTTTTTTTTTGTAAACACCAGGACATGAAAAGCTAAAAGAAGAGCAGGTCTTTCCAGAGGGGGCACACACCAGTATGTCGGTGTATTTGGGTTACAATCCTTGTATCCTGGAGGTAGATGTCCTTTAAAATGATTCCAGAATTAATTGGTCTAATATTGATAGTCTGTTGTAAATGCTTTTGCAAAACGACATAGGTCTTGGCAATAAAGAAACAAATCTTCCGCGACCCTGAATGCCAAGACCTATATCGTTTTGCAAAAGCATTTACAACAAAGAAACAAATCTTCCGCGACCCTGAATGACCAGATGATCCACTTCTTGCTGTGCACAAACTTTTATTGTTCAAGGCTGTGGAGACATCTATAGGTTATGCAGGGAAAGTGTGAGATATATAGGGTTACACCTATGGGATTTGCGACCTTTATCAAAAATTGGCTCATATCTTACCTCTCTTTACCTACCTGATAAGTTTGTGGGGCATAGTTGGTTTTTCTGTTTGACTTGCTCTTTGTCTGGATGTTGGAGCCACCCCACCAGGCAGGATGAAGCTCTGGGACGTCTATTTGTTTACATAGGTGAAGGTTTCACCTATGAGACCCACGTCTATCAATTATACACTTCATTACCTATGGTTGTGCCAAAAGTTTTTGAAATTTTATTACTTTGTTAAAAGTATGTATTTTAATTAAGCTTTAGAGCATGCTTAGAAGGGCAGTACCAAGACTTGCCCTCAATTTATACAAAGGCCCAAAACCATGTGTTCTCCAATATCCCGACACATGCCCCTCCATTCTCTTCTACGGGAGCGTCAGAAAGTGAGGAACACAGCACTCGTGTATCTCCAGGATTCATTTAGACAGTGAATGGTAGTGCAATTTCCGGCACAATGAGTCTTTAATGGAGCGGCATTTCCTATATCGCTAGGGATCTGTTCTTTTCTACAAAGCTTTCAATTTATTTTTGGGGGTAACTCTAGTCAAAATCTATGGTATGCAATTGGCAGGAGCAGTATGATAAAACCTGTTATTCTTCTATATCACAATTTGTGCCTTTTTGAACTCTTTTATTGGTTGTGTATACAATTTAACAAATACATAAATGAAAAGGAGAAAACAAGAAAATCAAGCAGAAAATCAAGACCTGAAAATGTTGGCCAATAAAAATTTGGAGGGGGAGTATGATTTCCAATGGCCAGACTCCTTGCTATAAATTGGCTTAGATTTGAAGGACATGTACCTACCTCGAGAAGAATTTGCTGATCTTGATGACTCTTCTTCGACTCTTTATCCAATAGGTATATGGCAGTATACAGGCATAGGTCATAGGAGCACATTTTCTTACTCGGTCCTGTCGCGATCCACAAGTTGCGTTGTACAACGAGGATGAAGTCCGGCGCGATTCACTAAGATCGTGCTTCTGATATCCTGCATGTGTTGCTTCCCCGCTGAGGTCCGCCAGAGTTCACTTTCTTCTTCCCGGTGCATGTGAGTGCTGATCTTGCGACACAATTAGAATTTTAAATCCCGCAGTTAGTCTGAATCAGTCGGGTTGTCCGACAGCCACGCCCCCTGATTTGCGAAATCCGATCAGGTGGCCAAAAACCCCTGTTAAATGCGGTGCAAATCGGAAATAGTCGGGAAACCCGACGGAAATGTGGTGTGGGGACCCTTAGTAAATGTGCCCCATAGTGTTCCTTTCAGTACACACGTATACTATATGTAATCTAGTATTCCCCCAGGAACTATTCCCTAAATTATTAAAGAAAAGGGCCAACAGCATTTATTCTTTGTAGAAGATGTAGAGATGACTTTTAGCGGTCCTCAAAATGGCACTTTTGAGACATCTGTAAGGTTAAACAATATGCCTGGTTTTTCTCAGGAATGGCGCCAGGATGCCAGTACGGACATAGCCTGTAGTGGTCGGCTCCCTGAGTTTTCCCTGGAAAATCGAGGAAGGAATAAAGTAGACTAAGGAGAACGGTCAGTAATTTTCATCGGTGATTGGATGCCAAAACCAAAAGTTGAACCTGTACAGAGAAAAGGCATATAATGTAATGATCTATATTTGTCACATGTTTTGGACCATTCCTGGTTTTGCCTTACAAATACTGATGAAGAATACTGATAAAATCCTGACTGTGTGCAGTTACTGCAAAGGTCCGAGATATATCTGTCACAGTGGGGGGGACATCATGCGCTGCCGGGTGATATATGCCTGTCAATGAGCATATTACATATTCATTCTATATTTTATCCCTTTTGACATTGGATAAGTCTCCATTCACATGAACCTATGAGGGACGTCTATACACCCGCAAGTTTCCGACAGAGTGCACCAACTTTATATTGGTTCACTTTTAACATAGGCCGTGTGCACACTTCTGTCTGACTTTGCATGCTAAATGTGTCGCAAGGTGCAACTGTGCATCGGAACGCCCCCTTCAGTGCAGAAATTTGTGCACTGCTGTGTGAGATCTCTTCACTGATCGCCAGCGCCTCTCATCTGCTCTATGCTCTATAAGCTTCTGGTTACATATAGCAGCAGATGGGAGGGGCTGTGGAAAATATCTGAATCCAGATATTAAGGAACACAGCAGTGTTAGGATACACTCCCAATGCTTCAAGTCCAGCTACAATCCTGGAATACAAAATAATTTTTTGAAGTCCTTCTGTTATTAACAACACATATAAAGATCTCCAGGGACAACACCGAACACTGTCGACAGCTTTGTATGATACAAACAACTGGTGGAGTAAGCTAAAGGTGATAACATGTTGCTCTATTCACTTAGCAAGTTAAGGGCTGTTTCACATGAGCCTGTGCAGCCCGTGTAAACATGACATATGCTGGTACGAAACCACGTGCTGCACACAGAGCTGAGGACGGGAGTCCCTGCATTATATAGAAATGTAACGCACAGCTGCTGGAACTGTAATAGTTTGTATAATTCCAGCACGGCTGTTCGGCCGGCACAGGGAATGTCCTTGCATTATGTTTCTATATAATGCAGGGACTCCTGTGATCTGTGTATAGCATGCAACATTCCCCACCGTGGCCTAGCCTTTTCTTGGGGCCCAGAATACCGTAGTGGCTGGTTGTTGCGGCCTAGCCATGCTGATGTCACGGTGCTTGGTATGGGGACCGGAGGGCTGACCTACAGCCTGGCAGGTCTCCAGCAGGTGGTGTGTGCAAGAAATATGGTGTGTGCAAGACACCCTGGGGCAACCCCTGAGGTGTCTGTATGATGAATCCCTGGGTGATGGATGAAGTCTGTGGTGGTAACAGCCATATCCAGGGATCAGACGGAGGCAACGTTGTGAAAATCAACTTACAGTTCTTGATTGAACAGCAGGCAACGTTCCAAATGCGAAACAGCAGGTTCTTAAGCTAAAAGAGTCATGGAGAGCCGGTCCACAGGGAGGTTACACACAGCCTAAGACCAGGTGGTGTAGCTGTACTTCTGTGCTTAAGTCTCTGGACTTGCCCTGTGTGCTAGGCAGTTTCTGGAATTAGGACAGCGGCTGTGGCAGACCGACCATGACATCTGGTTCTGTCTGCAGACTCTAGCAAGAGACTGACTCTAAGATGGAGTCTCTCACTCTGTCCATGTGCTTCGCCCAGCAGGCGTTTATATACTGCCCTGGTCAGGTGGTAGCACCTCTCCAATCACCTTCCAGCTTGCATTACAGAAACATCATTGGACAATAACATATCACAATGTTAACTGTTGCCTTACCAGGCAGTAGCTACAAGCCGCAATTACTACGTTTCCCACGTTACAGCTTCTGGCATGGAGAGGGACACTATCGCAACACCTACCTAACCCTTTGCATCTGCAGGGGTGTTGCACACACATTTATATGTATGTTGTGGCTTCAATCACAGCCTGTAGGACTGCCAGAGACAGACAGTGACCTGGCCCTTTGACAGCTCATCCTAGAGCTGCCCCTCCAATCATCCAGTATAGTTTTCATTAACACAGAGACCCCTGCGATTGGTCATTACCAATCAGCTTATCCCCTATCCTGTTGATAGAACACAACCCTATAACTTGGATCAATAGGGCAGTCTTCATGAGACAACCAGCTTGTAAGGCAATGCCAACCATAGCAACCAACTTTTTATTGTGTCAATGTGTTAAAAAAGGGAGCAACTTCTACATTTCCTAAAAGTCCTTCTGCCCAAATCCAAACCCTCTGTGGTCGTACCATCCACCCATCTATTGGTCCAACACCTTTATTGTTTTCAGCTTGTACATCTGTGTAGGAGCTGTAGACACCGGGCTGAGAAGTGAAATAAAACAGGAAAATTCTAACAAACTTTGGATATGATGAGTTTCTGGCAGAGAGAAACGTGTTGCAACAGCAATTACTTGTTCTGTAATGAAAGATTAGACAAGAATAGCCAAGTTTCACCTCCTCCATGAGAAATGGAGGAAAGATAATGGATATATGGAGTGTCAGGACATCCGTGGCAAATATGCCTAATGTCTCCATCAGCAGTGTCTGCCATATGATCCAATGATAGCAATAATTTCTGTATAGTGTCCCCATGTCAAACATTCTAGAATATAGCAATCTGGCACATCATCTGTTTTCTTTCATGGATGCTACCACTAGGGGGCGCTCACTTGTAAATGACTAAATTGGACATTGGACTCTATTATCATTTAGGGGCAGAATGAATATGGCTGAGGATGTGACGTGACTGCTGATCACATAATTGGGAGGGGTATTTTGCACCTTTGCACTGCAGCTAGAAACCTAAAGCCTTTGAATTAGAGTGAAGCTAGCCTCTGTGCTGCATGAGGCGAACTATAGAAAGACGCCAACCCCATACGGTGAAAGAGTTCTATACTGTGCTTAGTGGTAATATTCAACTGGGGTAACCACCGATCACAAGATTGGAAGAGAAGCCGGTCACTCATGCCACCTCCTGATAGTGCTCCATTTTTCTGTTGTCTATCTTTACAAGAAGGGGGCTATAAAATTGGGAACACTATAAAACCCCTTTTTCTAAAGCCCCACACCAGGGGTGAATTAAGACCACCATGTGCCCTGGGCTGTATGAATATTATAGCCCCTACAAGTCTGGAATCACTTCCTACATCTGGTACTAGAATCAGTTTGTCGGGGAATGAAGGATGTGTCCCTTCTGCCTGCCTTCAATTTGTGGTTACAGGACCTGCCTCAGGCTGCAAAATGGATTGAATCGGCAGGGGGTCGTTTTGTTGCCGCCCCCCCTTCATCCAGCAGGGGGCACCACCTGAGAGTGGCAGAACATCTTTATAGTGGGCGGCATGGTGGGTAGCGCTGGACTGCAGCGCTGGGGTCCTGGGTTCAAGTCCCACCCAGGTCAACAGCTGCAAAGAGTTTGTATGTTCTCTCCGTGCTTGCGTGGGTTTCCTCCGGGTACTCTGGTTTCCTCTCACACTCCAAAACATACTGGTAGGTTGATTAGATTGCAAGCCCTGTTGGGGACAGGGACCAATTTGTCATGCTTTGTGCAGCGCTGCATAATCTGTAGGTGCTATATAAATAAAGAATTATTATTTATTTTTATTACTATAGTGATCCATAATTCAGGTACTTGTAAAGAGACAAGATTTCAGCCAATATATGGGTCCTGCAGTCATCTGCATGAGACCTCAATCTGAGTTTTGTAGGGGTATATCCTCTTTCAAATTCTAACAAGTACAGCAATAAACCGGCCTCGAGTTCCTCTCTGGGTCAGTGATAAAATACAATTTATTTCACATATTCTATATTTTCTGATTCACTAGACAGCTGTCAAATCTGACTTATCAGAGACCCTCGCCCTTGTTCAGGTCACACCTACACATGTTCTGGTGGGAAATAATAAAGTAAGATGCAAGGTTTTATGTATCGGGTCAGCGAGAGTCAATGTATTTTCCCAGCAGTGAGCAGCCAAATGTGAGAAGATCTTTCTCCAACTGATTACTTGTCATACTTATTTTACATCGCTGAGACATGATACAGATAGAGACATCAACATTGGGAAGAGACAAAGAGAACGGCAAATGAACCCAAACTATGTCCCACAATAAGCACCAGATCCTAATAGTGTATGTATCCAGATTCAAGGGGATTTCTAGGATTTCACGTTCACTTGTTTCTTGTTTGTTTTTGGATAGACCATAAATTTGTTATCGGTGGGGGTATACCTCCTGGCCTGGAGTGACACCACCCCTTAAAATATCTCCGGGCTGGTTGATACAGTGTGTCTGGCTTTGTTTGGTATGTACCATGGCCATGGCACATTAAAGGGTGTAACTATCTCCCCACTTCCCCACAAGTAAAGACAACATTATATAGGGCACTTACATACTTTTCATACATATGGTTCCTATTGCTCAGTGATGTTCTTTTAAAGAAAATTTGATTTTTAACATTTATGCAAATCTGTTTCTCGGTGCACCAGGGATGGGCCTGTTTATTCTGGTACCCCTGTTTTTGCTTCTTTTTATGCTGTCGAGCATCAACCTGAAGCACCCCCTTGCACAATGACTGCAATCCCTTGCAGAAAGCGGTCATAACAAGAAGAAAACAGGCACAGACCCATCTCGGGTTTGCCAAAAAAGCTAATTTGCATAAGTATAAAAACTGAATTGAACCCTTTAAAGAGGACCTGTCACCCAGAAATTCGGCACTAGGTGCTGCTTAGTAAAGTAAGAAGCTCCTGGTGCTAAAACAAACGCAGCTGTGTTACAATGATAGCGTTATCGGAAACGCTATTTGTGCAATAGAAACGCACAAATATTGTTGTCCTCTTTTGTCTATTTGGAACCACCAGTGATACATCGCTCGGTCACATTGTATTTGAATTCATTGGACCGGTATGTCAAACGGATGAAATCACAGTGGCATCTTAGTGAAATTCTGCCTATAATATCAAACAATGGGGGTCATTTATTAAGGGCCCGATTCGCGTTTTCCCGACATGTTACCCGGATATTGCCGATTTGCCCAGATTTTCCCTGTATTGCCCTGGGATTTTGACGCACATGATCGGATTGTGGCGCATCGGCGCTGGCATGCACGCGACGGAAATCGGGGGGCGTGGCCGAACGAAAACCCGACGGATACGGAAAAACCGCCGCATTTAAAACAAAAAATGTGTTGCGGAGCTTGCACTTGACTTCACTAGGAATAGGCCGGTGAACTTGAGCGCGTTCCGATGCTCTTCAGCGCAGAGAACGCGCCGCTGGATCGTGAATGGACCGGGTAATTAAATCTGCCCCAATATGTCACCACAACATGACTTAAATCCCAATGGGGTACAACTGTCCTTCCATTTGTGCCTATAAATGAAACAAGACCCTTTTTACATTACTTTGCCCTTGTGACATGTGTGTTTTGTACCAACAATGAAGATTATCACAATTTATATAAAGTGGCTCTATAATAAGTGCATCCCACCCTCATAAGATACGAGTTATATTTCCTATTAATCTATAAATGATCCTTCTAGTGTTAATTGCATCCCATACTATATCTAACCCCCTTTACTTTTATCGATGTCCCATAAACCTAGTAACTAATATTAATATTAATCTATGTCATGTCCACCCTAACCTATCTAGTGGTAACCTCTCCTATAGGCATGTGACTATGCGTACTAAGTGTTATCCATCTTTCAAAAAACATTTTAATTAATATAGAGCTGTCAGTCAGAATTATGGGGTGTTCACTGCCAGCCTGAGAGAGAAGAGTCACAGACACCAGAGATGAGTCAGAAAAGCTAATTTGGATATCAGAAAAACATCTGTAATTAAAGTACAGTCTCACACTGGCTGCTAATTTTAGGTGGTATGGGGAGGACTTGTAACCCTTTATCACCCGCCATTGTTACTCAGGGTGGTCCAATTCTGGTGACAGGTCCTCTTTAAGTACAGACTGATTTTTTGACATTGCTGCGATGGAGATGAACCATTTAGGGATAAGGCCAATGTTTTTGTAATCATAGTTTTTACTGGAGTATTTATTTTTGGGTGGGTTAATTTAAATGGCAGGTTCTGGTCGGTCCGGACCAAATTTTTCGGCTCAGTGACTGCCACTGTAACCTTGAAGCACTGAAAAGCCTGGGTTCAAATCAACCCCTGGTCAACGTGTGCATATTCTCCTGTGTTAGTTATAGGTGGTGACAATCTCTGCACAATGCTGCAGAATATGTTGGCGCTACATAAGCAACAGGAAATATATCTGTATATAGAGGGAGCATTAGTCAAGCAGTAAAATAAATCAAACAATGCTCTTAGCGGCTTTGCCAAGAAGGTGATCTGCAGGCTGTCAGCCTTAGCTTCTGACTGTGGAAGAGACGTTCCCTTGTTTCCAATGACATTCCCAGATCCCAGCGGTCTGATGTAAAGTGCTGGGGAGAACATACTCACTTCCATTCTCCAAACATTCATACCTTCCCTTGTCTGTTCTCTGTCCAGTTCCGTCCCGCTAAAAAACTACATCTGGAGCACAGATCATTCCTCCGAAGATGACCTGTAAGATGGAAGAAAACACAGCAAGTATTCGGTGGAATAATGAGGTGGAAATAATTGTGATGTTATCAATGTTATCACTGAAGGGAAAGAATTTGGAAGAACTTGGTGATTGCAAAAGAAAAAAAATTGTAGATTAGTCAGATTGTACAAAAAGAAATCAAAATTAGGGGTGCTGCTTTAGAAGTAGCTGTTGTGTCCGGGTCTTGGTGGCCGATGATGTCAACTTGGATTGGGGATCTTTGTTTGGTTTTTCAATACAGAAAGATCCGGCTTCTCATTACTCCTTACTGTTTTGGATCACATAGTACCTACTTAGTCTGTAGAAGTATTAATAAAAGTAGCCAGTACCTCATACTTTTTTGCAGTGAAAAGTGGTTGGAGACAAATAATGGCAACTTGGTACCATATAGTGCAAAATGGGTTAAAAGTATCTGGTATCAAGTACTTTATGATATTTTTTACAGTGTATAATGCAACATCTAAAACCATCTAAAGGTGATCTGGTATCATGTTTTATAAAATTGGCTTAGGTGACACAAAGGTGGAGCCCTTATTATAAAATTTACTGTGCGGCACATGCAGAGGTATATACTCGAGTATAAGACAAGTTTTTCAGCACAAAAAATGTGCAGAAAAACCCAAACCATGGGTCAATAAAGTCAATACTCACCTTTCCGACACTCCCGGCAGGTCTCCACTTTAATCCTTATGGGTTATATGTCATCATATTTTGTGTGCTGGTGAAGAAGAGAAGATCTGAGGGGGCGTCGGAGAGGTGAGTATTGACTTTTTTTATGAACTGGGCAAACTGGGGCTGGCTCTCATATTTGGGAAGGCCTGGCTATATTGGGGCAATAAATGTGATGCAGTCGGTAATAAATGTAGAGCAGTCAGTAATAAATGTGATGCAGTCAGTAATAAATGTGGAGCAGTCAGTAATAAATGTAGAGCAGTCAGTAATAAATGTGATTCAGTCAGTAATAAATGTGGAGCAGTCAGTAATAAATGTGATGCAGCCAGTAGTAAATGTGGAGCAGTCAGTAATAAAGTGTGCAGTCGTAATTAATGTAACGTTTTGTAATCCGTTAAGAGCGTAATAAATGTGATGCAGTCAGGATAATGGTGGTTGCAGTAGTAATAATGTGATGCGTCAGTATAAATGTGATGCAGTCAGTAATTAAATTGTGGTGGCAGGTCAATAATAAATGTGGTGCAGTCAATAATAAATGTGGTGCGGTCAGTAATGAATGTGATGCAGTCAATAATGAATGTGATGCAGTCAGTAATAAATGTGGAGCAGTCAGTGATAAATGTGATGCAGTCAGTCATAAATGTGATGCAGTCAGTAATAAATGTGACGCAGTCAGTAATAAATGTGATGCAGTCAGTAATAAATGTGGAGCAATCAGTAATAAATGTGATGCAGTCGGTAATAATGGTGATGCAGTCAGTAATAATGGTGATGCAGTCAGTAATAAATGTGAAGCAGTCAGTAATAAATGTGGAGCAGTTAGTAATAAATGTGGTGCAGTCAGTAAAAATGGTGATGCAGTCAGTAATAATGGTGATGCAGTCAGTAATAAATGTGATGCAGTCAGTAATAAATGTGATGCAGTCACTTATAAATGTGATGCAGTCAGTAATAAATGTGGAGCAGTCAGTAATAAATGTGGTGCAGTCGGCAGCAGAGAGACGGCCTTCACCTATGCGATCAGCGCTGCTGGAGTAGTGAACGCAGTGAGCAGAGCGTGCAGAGAGGGGGAGCTCTCCATCTGTGGGTGCAGCAGGGCAGTCCGGCCTAAGGATCTACCCCGGGATTGGCTATGGGGTGGCTGCGGGGATAATCTAGACTATGGCTACAGATTTTCTAAGGAATTTGTGGATGCGAGGGAACGCGAAAAAATCTTCCAGAAAGGAAGTTACGAAAACGCCAGGGTCTTGATGAACTTGCACAACAATGAAGCTGGACGGAAGGTAAGGAGAGGGAATAATGCAAGTAACATAATGCCTATTGGTTTAGTGGAGTTTCACCATTTGCTGGGTCTTATTATACCATCTAAATGTAGTGAAAGTGCGTCTTGGATAAACGTAATAAAAAACCCAAAATTTTAAGTTAATTTAAGGTATTCTACCCCTGAAGGCTGCCACCGTGCTGGTACAAGATTTATTTCACGAAGACGTGTTGAACTATGCTTGGGATGATTGATTGAGGCCTGAACCCTTACTATTAGTAGATTTTGTTGTCTAGTAAACATCTAGTTGTCCCTTTCATATTAGTACAAGCACATTCAGTTGCCTGTACGTCATATTGTACCATATTCAGATATTTTTTTTTTCACTTTGGGCAACGGTTGTCTTTACCTAGAAACCCCCCTTAAAGAGAGCGTTTTAAATGGCATTTTAGTGACCAAAGTGTTAAATTGGAGCCATAAATAAAGCACCACCTCCTGTGGGATCTTACAGTAGCAGTGTTATGCCCCTGGGCAACGTGGTTTAGTTCGATCCCCTCTTGGGTGTAACCTTTTGGCAGAGCCTTCAGATGTGGTCATTCTGGTCACTCGCTGTTCAGGCTTCAGTGCCTACGAGGAGGACAAGGCCAAGAAATTTCAGGGCTGTTCCCTGTCCTTCTCCTTGAGGAAATCTGCTATATCTGATGCCTCCATAATCCGCGTCGTATGTACCGAATAACCAATTCTTTATTTTCACAAGATCATAAAAAACCTAAATACAAGATAACCCTGATACCTCTCACTGCTGAGGGTCTACTGAAATCTAGTGCTCTTGCCTCTCACAAAGGATTGACTTTTCATGATACATAGTGACGACCCGTCACCCATCAGGTCGGGAGACATTAAAGGGGTTGTTTTCATTAATGTCTAACCTGGTCCATTGAGGTTGGAACATGCTGGTTAGGTATGGGGGAGTCCAATCCTGAAACCTCTCATTTTGTGACCTCCTTATAAGCCATGTATAGTAACATACATAGTAACATGGCACACGCGATCTATAACATACAGAAGCGGATCACAGATCCCCCATGTGACTTTTTGGTTCTAGATTGACACCTTTTATACAGCAGGGCTTGTAGACCCCTTCAATCTTTATAGGACAATTTATTCATTTAGGAATATGTATTCATTTTAAGGTACCCTTCAAGATTCAGATATCAGGAGGTCTTCCCTATGTCTATATAATGGTACCAGTGCATGTGCAGTGCATGTATGACCAATCATTGGGGTCATCTTACACTGTAACTTCCTTAATTGTCCCAGACAAAAATAATTCATAATGGCCGACCGATGCTGCTCAGGACACTGTACAAAATCTTAACATGAAGAATTGAAGTCAAGTATTGTTGGGATGATACTGAAGTGGAAGCTCTTGGTACTTTGATACAATCTCTGTAGAGATCAACAGACTACCTGGGTTGTATTAATATTATACCCCCTACAAGTCTGGAATAACTTCCTACATCTGGTGCTAGAATTGTCTTATTGGGGAATTGAGGATGTGTCCCTTCTGCTGCTTTCATTCTGCAGTTTCAGGACCTTTGAAGGACCCTTTATAGTCCTGATATTGCTCTTGTGTATTGAGAGATGGAACAGATGTATGAGGATCTCATGGGTAAAAATTTTTTACCCATGAGATCCTCATACATCTGTTCCATCTCTCAATACACAAAAAATACTAAAAATCCTTCTCGGTATAAAATTTGGTGGGTTGTTTTGATGGCCTTGGCCCCAGTCTACTGCCCAAACCACTTGTATTATAATCCACTACTGGTAGTCTGAGATGGGGTTGTCAGGTATATTTGTTCAGCTACTGGGCAATGTATGGGTTGGGTCCCTCTTCTGGTATCTAATAATTGGTGTCCCGGTTGGACCTCCTGCTGAGCACGTAATGATGGTCTATCTAGAGATATACCTACTTTTATAATGTAATATAATTGCTCTCCCTTTTTGTTCTGTTTTCTCCACAATGAGCCTCAGTTATGTTGAGCAAAATGGTGAATCGGGGATCAGCTGCCTTTCTTCCAAAAGTTGTGATCTTCTTGCTGTGGACAGTTAAAAACAAGTATTTTGACTCCCTAAATGTATACAAGTTCTAAAATCTTTCACTGTATTGGTGGGTTCTTTGGGACAGCTTTGCTACCAAGTCCTTGGTGTGACCTGTGAAACCTATGGCTCCACAAGCTACGCTCTTGGTTTTTTTACATAGAGCTTAAAGTTGATTGTAACTTGGGTAGATGATTGTTATGACCTACAGGTGCACATTCGACAAATGGCGGGTGAACCTGATTATTTCGGTGGCATAGATTAACAATCCAGTGGGTTTTGAGATGTCTTTTCTTTCTTCTTGAAGGCAGATGTTAAAGAAAGGATAGGTGGACCTACTGGGTTTTGGTTCTCAAGGGACATAATTGGCCACTAGAGGGTTCTGGCAATAGATAATTTCTTTCTAATTTTTTAGCACACATGCACGCTTGGCAAAGCAAATGGCCATCTGTATAAGGGAAAGAAGGTTGCCCACAACTATATAAAGTGTGTGGATAACTATATCTTTTCAGCGTTGCCCTCTAGGGATGTTCTCGGGCCCTTTCCTTGACAATGTGGAAGTTGTTGAGTTTTAAAAAAAAAAACCAGGATGCAGGTTTGACACCTTTGTCCTTCGGTCCAATAGAAGTCACAATCTTTGTCTTCTCGGATAAGAAAAAGAGATCCTTACTCATCTTGGTCAATGATCAACCCAGTTAAATCAAGTTTTTGAGGTCTATGATGGCTAAAAAATTCAATCCGAATTTTTAGTTTGTTGGAATCCTGACTTTAATTTGTTCATGACTGGACGACTGGGAGTGCCAGGAAGTGGTGGATTGTGACAATGTTGGTTCGTTATTATTTGGAGGTTCTTTTCATTTTAATACTATACTGAAGGGATTTTCTTTATAACCTATTTGTCGGGAGACCAAAGTCTAGACATAAGCATTTTGACTTTTATGAAGGGCTAAATTATAGGTTATCCCCGTTCTCCAACACATGGCTAATCCTCTATTTGATGATAAACAGTGGCCTCCATAAAGTTTAATAATTCATCTTTATAGGAGCAGTAAAGCATCATCATAGTTGGAGAAACCAGACGAGCTACAAGTTTTTAGTCATAACTTGTAAGCTTGTGTTGAATATCTGCACTCCTGAAGCTTATGTTATAAAGAAGGGTTCTCATTAAAGACCCTAACTACTCACAAAAGTTACTAAGCAAAATGTATGCATAATGTATGTCTGGCATAATTTGATCTAAAATTGTTTGCATATATTAAAGGGGCTGGGCACTTATTTTAAAGTTAATAAACTTTAACAAGATCGATATAAGACCAAAAAAGGGTCACCCATATTATAACCTGTTTTAAGTTTGCTGCATATCGTGACCCCCCCATAGGCAGCAGGACTTCCTGTGACATCCTGTTTCATGGTGCCTTCTGGTGGATGGAGGAGGCAGTGCAGCTTTTACAGTCATGCCCCCTCTGTCTTAACCAATCCCATATCAGTGGGTGCACAAATCTAATAGGGTAGGTATAATATGGGTGATCCCTATACTTGGACTGTTAAACAAGTTGGCCACTTTTACTAAACTTTATCAATTGTTTAAAACAAAAGGTGTGTGTATTTCTGGGAAAGGGGTGTAGCTTTAGGTGTAGCCAATGGAATGATTATGTATGGGTAATAATAGGTTGTAAAGGTGTTAATTACAGTAATGCAACAGATTTATCATCCAGCATCAACCACTGTGATAAATCTGGTGCATTTTAATGATGACAAGTAATCGATCTTAAAATGCCCATTTCAAAATGGCGAACTTTCCACTCCTTTAGCCCTCATGCACATGAACATTGTTTTTGGCTGTTGTTAGAATGGATAACACATGTCTCCATGTGTAGGCTCGTACACATGACTGTGGTTTCCATGGCCTCCGCTGTCTACCCAAGCAGCAAATTATAGAACCGGTCCTATGCCTGGTTGTGTAGCCGGCTCAGTCTTTTTCTATTGTCATAACTTTAAAAGTTTAATTTTAAAAGTTAGTTTTAGAAAGGAGGCCATGGATAACAAATATAAGAAGATTACCACAGTCATGGTGTCCAAATCATTGCCTGAACCCATTGTACATGGGTCTTTTATTCGTGGCTTGATATTGCACGCAGTCATATGCTGGTAGCATTAGACTGTATTGCTATATTTTGGTCCAAGGCATTTACATAGTAATAGGCTACTGTAATTAATATCTGCACTGAAAATCCAGACTGTTATCACCACTGTAAGAAATTGTTTGTGGTTGTTCATTGCATAATTGCAGGTTTTTCTTAAACGAGGAACAAAAGACCAAACGTTGACAAACCAAGACTGTCTGAATAAATCACAAAAAAGCTGCAGCCAGTCCTGTGCGCCGTGTCTACATGTCAAACACCAAATGACACCACCTCACTTCACTCCTGAAGTATAATCTACCTATATTCACTACTTGTCTACTTGACAAGGGTCGACTTGACCGAAACGTTGATAATTCTTGATCTGTAAAATATGATTGACATGCGGTGATTTTTGTCTTGGTGAAGGCCTATTGTTATACTATGTTTGGATAATTCACAAGAAAGCTGAAGCAATTTCGATGTTTGCCATGTTTCAATACCTGTATCAAGCTGGATTGAGACTCCTACATGCTCACCATTAATGATTTTTGAGTGTGTGGCACCTCCGTTTCTATTTTACTTTCTGACATGTAGACATCACAGAGTAGGTTACGTGCTCTCTGACGCTCTCCATGTGCCAGAACTGGGAGCAGTTTGACTGAGAAATGAACAATTAAAATATTCTATGTGTGTGCCAGATGGCCGACCGTGTCCTCCCTCTTTAATACTATATAAGGCGGTAGCCTACTGCAGCAGGACCAATCCCTCTCTCTTCCATAGAGTGAAAAAAACATTTTAAGGGGTATTCTGGATAGCATAGATTCATCTATTCCTAGGTTAGTTGATCAATATTGGAATGGTTCACAGTTAGGTGAGTGTCTATTCTTGCTCACAGGTCCATTCATTTAAGGGAATCGGACTGAGCTGCAATTACAAGTTTGGCCGCTATACAGTATACGGCGCTGTGCTTGTGAAGCCTGCTTGTCTGAATGTTACAACACAGACTGTCGGGGCACCAGGTGTTGAACCCACACTTCTGATCTTGATCACCTACATTAATTATAGGCACCTAGATTTTGCCCGATTTGGGGTAGACTGACTTTGGTGTTTTTTTGTTTTGTTTTGTTTTTTTTAAACACCAGTAAGTTTTCACTGAACTCATTTTGGCTTATTGATCTGTAGGCAAATTAGAATCTGATCTTTTTATGTTCAGTGACAACATTGGATCATTGGAAAAAACTGATGCCAGGAAGAGAAAACCAATCTGTATGTGTCCACAAGCCAAAATGGGTTCAGTGAAAAAAAAAAAAACGCTAATGTGAAACCACTTCCATCAATTATATTTAGGTAAAAAAAATGCCCCATAAATAAACCAGGAAAAAAAAATTACTTAAAAGCAGCTTCTGCTAATTTATTTAGAAGGAACGTTCCCTCTAAATGTTCAACTTGTGAGGAAAAACAGTCTGGCCTTGTCCACCCCGAAACTTCTTGACTGATCTTTATGTATGAACTTCTATAAGGTAAAATCTGCTAATTATGCCGATTGGGTGGGGAAAGTGGATCATGAGCTAGACCTTCATATATAGTGTCTGCTGGTATTCTCCCACATAGAAGAATCTCGAATAACAGACCAAACACATTTGAAACAAATTTAGAATGGTTTATCTTCATTGCGTCCATAGTGAGACTGATGAAGGCAGCATTTGTTGTAGTCTATAGATTTGTGACACTACCTGCTATCGTTTTAACGGCAGAAATACCAAGAGGTCATTTTTCCGGCAGCTCGCAATGTTCTTAAGCCAATTTCAAAAACTGAAGTGGAATGATGGATTATATTACAGTATTGTTATTTAATGTACATCTTAAATTTTATTTTGGGGTGATTATACAAATTTTTATAAGATCGGAATGTGTTGAAATAAAAATGATCAATCACTAGTTTCTTAACCATACGTGTAGTCCTTAACGCTGAGGTTGTGATTGGTCAGAGCATGGTCATGTCATACGATCATGGTGGTCAAGTAAACTGGCAGGGGCTACCAGATCAGAGACACCGGGGCTGTGGAAGATTTACTAGTTAGATAATTTTGGGCTTTAACATTTAAGTCCTTGTTAAGTACAAAAGGGTTTCCCGCAAATTTTTAGAGTATCAAAACTTATAGTCCTCCCTTTCGGCAGCCGTCCGTTTCCTGTTCCGGTCTTGTATGATGTCATGTTCATTGTTCTGGTTATGCCAGTTTGCTGCTTCAGTGGTCATATAGTTTAAACATGATGTAACTACGTTCTGGTGTTTCAGGATAAGCCAATAAGTTCAGGGACCATTGACCCACACTGAAATATTTTTAGCCCTTTAACGATAGACAACTCATACTCAACATTCTATATGTTTATGTCAAGGATGCTAATTCTCGTTACGTTTAAGGCATTTTAAAGGGTAAGGCATTGACTGGTGGTTTCCTAACTGGGTCCCCAAATGGAAATATGGTACTTACTGTGAAGCTATTCTAGAACTGTTTAAAAAAAAAAAATTCTAGACGGTGTGGTGGAAAATCAATGATCCAAGAAAAAAATAATTTAGCTCATAGCAGACCGACCCAGCATAGATGAATAGAAACAAATGCAGTCAAGAATTTTTTTGTAAAAATAGTTAGGATAACCCTGTCGCTATTCCCAGTATGAATTCCACTGCTAAATTTATGGACTAAGTAGTCGGCGTGTCATGTCTCGTCTATTTGTATGCTTCCCTGAAGTCACACTAACGTTTGTGTCTCTCTTTACAGGCAGTAGGTGCTTTAGCGGATGTGGCCTGCAAATGCCATGGAGTCTCCGGTTCCTGCAGTCTTAAGACTTGTTGGCTACAGTTGGCGGACTTCCGGAAAGTTGGCGACCTATTGAAAGAGAAATATGACAGCGCCACGGCCATGAAAATCACTAATCGAGGCAAATTGGTTCAAGTCAACAACAAGTTCAACGCTCCATCTCTGAGTGAACTGGTTTACATTGATCCGAGTCCGGATTATTGCGTCCGCAATGAAAGCACTGGATCTTTAGGAACCCAGGGAAGGCTGTGCAATAAGACATCGGAGGGCATGGACGGCTGTGAGCTTATGTGCTGTGGTAGGGGTTATGACCAGTTCAAAACCGTACAGACTGAGAGATGTCACTGCAAGTTTCACTGGTGCTGTTACGTCAAATGCAAAAAATGTACCGAGATCGTCGATCAGTTTGTATGCAAGTAAGGGGCAAAGCAAATGACTATGGACAATATTGAATATCCGCTTTAATTTATAGAGGTCACTTAGGAGTTGCAAGCCGACGAGCAACTGGATCTATTTTTCTTCATATCACACAGCCTCTCCTTGCAAAAAAAAAACAAAAAAACAAGTAATAAAGAATGAACTGAAAATATTTATTTACACAATAAAGACTTTTTTTCTAAAAAAAAAAAGAAAGTATATAATTAGATAAAACTAAGACTGAAGCGCTTGGGATTTAGAACATGTATAGTAGGTTTATATGGATGAGAGGGGGTGCAGACGGACGAAGACGAGCTGTGTTTTTTTTTTTTTTAAATAAAAAAAAGTTGTGTTTTAATGGTTTCTGGAGAATTCGCTCCAAAAAGTTTCACCGTTCGGCAGTTAGATTCAGAGAGAATAATTTTTTTTTTTTTTATTTCCTCTGATATTTTATCTTCATATTAGGAACTACTATTTGTTGTGTGATACCTCTGGAGATGTTGGGATTGCACTTTGTATTCTGCATAAATTCTTTATATGTTAAGTTTGAAGCTATTCATACACATTGCTATCGGACATCGTACCCGTTTAATTCAGGCATTTTTGTAATTCATATTGATGTATTCATCCTACACATTATACTTTCATCGTTCTGAAAATATACTTGTTGAAAAAAAAAAATTAGTGGATATTATCGACCATTTGTTCTGCAATTTCACCGTCCTTAGGCTTTTTTTATTTTTCAAATATTTTTTCCTGGTCATCGAAAAAAAAAAAAGAAAATTCCTAACTTTTCCATATTTAGCCATCTTCCAGTACTCCATTTTAATTTTGCGTTAAAAAGTTTTAAAAAGTTTTTGAGAAAAAGTCCTACTATTTACATCTATTCATTCTATACACAATTTTTTACATACAATATGGTTACATTTATGGGAAATTTGTGGTCTGCTGTTTACTATTTCAAAGCTTTTGTGACTATATGTATATATAACCCTAAATATTGCCAGTGATTAAATGTATGTATTTATTTACACATTTACCTAGGCAACGTTTCCTTTTTATTTCAAATTGATAGTTTTTGGTAATTTTTTTATGCCCTTTTTTTTTATGAATACATTTTACAGAATCTAAACACTTTGGTGTCAGGTTTCGAAGGGGTTCATTCAAAAATCGTTTTAAGCACATATGGATAATGGGGATGGGAAAAATTAATTAAGGGTACATTTTTTTGAAAAAAAAAAAAGCACTTGCAACCAATTTTTTTTTTTTTTGGAAGGTCATTAGATACTTATACAAAGTAGTGTTGCCCCTTTTATAAGCATAAAATTAACAAATTCCCCTTTATGAAATATTTAAAAAGTTAGATTTTTTTTTTTTTGCAAAAGCAGCAGCATATTTTCTCTATAGTCAACTGTAACACTTTTTTTTCATTTTTAAGTCAATTATATTTCCATGTTGTGTAAAAAAAAACAACAATTTTCAATTCCTTCCATTAACCTCTAATATTTTTTTTTACATTTTTTTTAACTGTTCAAAATGTCTTAATTTATTACCCATACTTGCCATAGTATCTGTAAGAAACTGCAAAGCCTAAAATTTCACTGAGCACTAACAAAACAATGGTTTGGATTTTATTATGCAAAATCATATTTTATATATATTTTGACTGCAAGATTTTTTTTTTTCTTGAATATTTTTTTTTTTAAGAGCAAACTTTACCAGTCCAGACTATTCATTTTGAGTTATTTAATGTAAAATATTTACTTGTCCTTGAGAAATGTAAATTCTATGTTCTATTTTCCTGTATATTGTACATGTAATGTACATATTTTGCAGCCCTATATGATTTGTATATTTCTCTGGTTTAAAAAAAAAAAAAAATCAACAAAAAGGAACATGGCGATCGACACCGTGAGAGCCAAGAATATAAAATAAAAAACCAAAATAAAAAAAAATTTGATACTTTTATTTGAAAGTGGTTTGATTTTAAGTGTTTACTACAGAAAGTGTACTTTGTCTATTACATAAAAAAACTACATTATCCGTTTTTTTTTTTCTACTCCTGAAGTGAGGCTGACATTGTGGCTCCTAGAAAGGTCAAGGAACCAATATTATTTCAGATGTACATAATTAAAATGTTTGTATATGACGTTTTCATACATGTTGGGAGTTCAAATTTCTGAAAGCGTTGGATGTGCAGAAGTTTTTTTTGGCTTAGAATAATCAATTAGTTTTCAGAATTTTAAAATTTTTTCTATTTGATAACATTTTTAAAGGTTTCGTTCTACTGTTTTTGAGGGCTGCAATCTATAAAACTGATAAAGAAAATTCTGTCCACCCTGCTGTTTCTATTCCTTTTTGTCTTCTGTGTTTCCATATACAATTGCAACTACAAGATGTTGCCTTTGGGAATGTGCCCAGAAAATACTAACAAATGGATCTGGTTGGGCCGACGCTTTAGAGGAAGACTATAATTATGGTCAATGATGCCTTTGTTGAATAGAATGTATACTCCGGTTTTGATTTTTACTATTTTTGTCTCTAGCTTTTCCTTTTTCGCATTTTGATTAAGGTTTAGTAGTTTTAATTTCTGTTAAATTTTTTAAGTAATTTTTTAAACTAAATTATTGGGGAGTAGTGTAAAAAAATTTTTCTGTAATATCTTACACTTTCCAGTACTTCCTGGGTTGAAACCATTAATTACAATGCCATAAGCTGTATTGTAACCGAATGGTACATTTTAATTTTAAGACCTCATTGAGCCTAAATGCCGTATATACTCGAGTATAAGCCGAGGCCCCTAATTTTACCACAAAACCTGGTAAAACCTATATTTTTTTTTTACTTGAGTATAAGCCGAGTTCGGGTTTTCAGCACATTTTTTTTGTGCTGAAAAGCTAGGCTTATACTCGAGTATATATGGCAATTATTTAATATAGAACACCGGAGTCGGTGTCCAGTTATTTTAAAGCAAATAATTTAAAGCAAATAATAATTTATCCCTAAAATTGCTTGTGAATAAAATAAAAAAATACAAACTATATTCATATATTCCATAACTTTTATTAAGGAAGGAGTAATATTTCTTTATTAGGTTGAGTTTCCCTTTTGACTGTCCCGATCACTTGTATCTTTTAGCTCATAACAGGATGAAGGATTGTATACCAAGTACACTGACATACTGGTGTGTGCCCCTCTGGCAGAATCTGCTCTTCTTTTAGCTTCTTATGCCCTGGTTTTTAAGAGAAAAAAAGGCTTTAAAAAATATGCAAATGAGGGGCTCAAGGCTCTATTTACACCTATGGTGTTTTTTTTTTTTTGTAAAAACCAGGACATGAAAAGCTAAAAGAAGAGCAGGTCTTTCCAGAGGGGGCACACACCAGTATGTCGGTGTATTTGGTTTACAATCCTTGTATCCTGGAGGTAGATGTCCTTTAAAATGATTCCAGAATTAATTGGCCTAATATTGATAGTCTGTTGTAAATGTTTTTGCAAAACGATATAGGTCTTGGTAATAAAGAAACAAATCTTCCGCGACCCTGAATGACCGGATGATCCACTTCTTGCTGTGCTCGAACTTATATTGTTCAAGGCTGTGGAGGCATCTATAGGTTATGCAGTGAAAGTGTGATAAATATATATAGGGTTACACCTATGGGATTTGCGCCTTTATCAAAAATTGGCTCATATCTTACCTCTCTTTACCTACCTGATAAGTTTGTGGGGCATAGTTGGTTTTTCTGTTTGACTTGCTCTTTGTCTGGATGTTGGAGCCACCTCACCAGGCAGGATGAAGCTCTGGGACGTCTATTTGTTTACATAGGGGAAGGTTTCACCTATGAGACCTATGTCTATCAATTATACACTTCATTACCTATGGTTGTGCCAAAAGTTTTAGAAATTTTATTACTTTGTTAAAAGTATGTATTTTAATTAAGCTTTAGAGCATGCTTAGAAGGGCAGTACCAAGACTTGCCCTCGATTTATACAAAGGCCCCAAACCATGTGTTCTCCAATATCCCGACACATGCGACTCCATTCTCTTCTACGGGAGCGTCAGAAAGTGAGGAACACAGCACTCGTGTATCTCCAGGATTCATTTAGACAGTGAATGGTAGTGCAATTTCCGGCACATTCATAGTCTTTAATGGAGCGGCATTTCCTATATCGCTAGGGATCTGTTCTTTTCTACAAAGCTTTCACTTTATTTTTGGGGGTAACTCTAGTCAAAATCTATGGTATGCAATTGGCAGGAGAAGTATGATAAAACCTGTTATTCTTCTATATCACAATTTGTGCCTTTCTGAACTCTTTTATTGGTTGTGTATACAATTTAACAAATACATAAATGAAAAGGAGAAAACAGGAAAATCAAGCAGAAAATCAAGACCTGAAAATGTTGGCCAATAAAAATTTGGAGGGGGAGTATGGTTTCCAATGGCCAGACTCCTTGCTATAAATTGGCTTCGATTTTAAGGACATGTACCTACCTCAAGAAGCATTTGCTGATCTTGATGACTCTTCTTCGACTTTTTATTCAATAGGTATATGGCAGTATACAGGCATAGGTCATAGGGACACATTTACTTACCCGGTCCTGTCGCGATCCCCGAGGTGCGTTGTCCGACGAGGATGAAGTCCGGCGTGATTTACTAAGATCGTGCTTCTGCATGTGTCGCTTCCCTGCTGAGGTCCGCCAGAGTTCACCTTCTTCTTCCCGGTGCATGTGAGTGCTGATCTTGCGACACAATTTGAATTTTAAATCCCGCACTTAGTCTGAATCAGTCGGGTTGTCCGACGGCCAAGCCCCCCGATTTGCAAAATCCGATCGGGTGGCCAAAAACCCCTGTTAAATGCGGTGCAAATCGGAAATAGTCTTATTTAGTAAATGTGCCCCATAGTGTTCCTTTCAGTACACACGTATACTATGTGTAATCTAGTATTCCCCCAGGAACTATTCCCTAAATTATTAAAGAAAAGGGCCAACAGAATTTTTTCTTTGTAGAGATGACTTTTAGCGGCCCTCAAAATGGCACTTTTGAGACATCTATAAGGTTAAAGAATATGCCTGGTTCTTCTCAGGAATGGCGCCAGGATGCCAGTACGGACATGACCTGTAGTGATCGGCTCCCTGAGTTTTCCCTGGAAAATCGAGGAAGGAATAAAGTAGACTAAGGAGAACGGTCAGTAATTTGCATCGGTGATTGGTTGCCAAAACCAAAAGTTGAACCTGTACAGAGAAAAGGCATATAATGTAATGATCTATATTTGTCACATGTTTTGGACCATTCCTGGTTTTGCTTTACAAATACTGATGAAGAATACTGATAAAATCCTGACTGTGTGCAGTTACTGCAAAGGTCCGAGATATATCTGTCACAGTGGGGGGGGGGACATCATGCGCTGCCGGGTGATATATGCCTGTCAATGAGCATATTTTATATTTATTCTATATTTTATCCCTTTTGACATTGGATAAGTCTCCATTCACATGAACTTATGAGGGACGTCTATACACCCGCAAGTTTCCGACAGAGTGCACCAACTTTATATTGGTTCACTTTTAACAAGGGCCGTGTGCACACTTCTGTCTGACTTTGCATGTTAAATGTGTCGCACGGTGCAACTGTGCACCGGAATGCCCCCTTCAGTGCAGAAATTTGTGCACTGCTTTGTGAGATCTCTTTACTGATCGCCAGCGCCTCTCATCTGCTCTATGCTCTATAAGCTTCTGGTTACATATAGCAGCAGATGGGAGAGGCTGTGGAAAATATCTGAATCCAGATATTAAGGAACACAGCAGTGTTAGGATATACCCCCAATGCTTCAAGTCCAGCTACAATCCTGGAATACAATATAATTTTTTGAAGTCCTTCTTTTATTAACAACATATATAAAGATCTCCAGGGACAACATCGAACACTGTCTGCAGCTCTGTATGATACAAACAACTGGTGGACTAAGCTAAAGGTGATAACATGTTGCTCTATTCACTTGTCAAGTTAATGGCTGTTTCACATGAGCCTGTGCAGCCCGTGTAAACATGACGTATGCTGATACGATCCCATGTGCTGCACACAGAGCAGAGGGTGGGAGTCCCTGCATTATATAGAAATGTAGTGCATGGGCGTTCCCACAGCTGCGCTGGAACTGTAATCGTTTGTACAATTCCAGCACGGCTGTTCGGCCGGCACAGGGAATGTCCGTGGCCCAGAATACCTGGCTAGTGCGGCCTAGGGCCCGCTGATATCTTGGTGCTTGGTATGGGGACCAGGGGCTCTTCTACAGCCGGGCAGGTCTCCAGCAGGTGGGGTGTGCAAGAAATATGGAGGGAGAGACTGATCCAATGATTTCTCCCTGTGGCAATCCATCAGGTGTCTGTAGGATGAATCCCTGGGTGATGGATGAAGCCCGTGGTGGTGACAGCCGTATCCAGGGATCAGACGGAGGCAACGTTGTGAAAATCAACTTACAGTTCTTGATTGAACAGCAGGCAATGGCCAAACGATTAACAGCATATTCGCAAGCTGAAAGAGTCATGGAGAGCAGGTCCACAGGGAGGTTACACACAGTCTGGTGTAGCAGTAGTTCTGTGCTTAAGTCTCTGGACTTGCCCTGTGTGCTAGGCAGTAGGTATGAGGTACTTGAAGTTCCTGGAATTAGGACAGCGGCTGTGGCAGATAGACCATGGCGTCTGGTTCTATCTGCAGACTCTAGCAAGAGACTGACTCCAAAATGGAGTCTCTCACTCTGTCCATGTGCTTCGCCCAGCAGGCGTTTATATACTTCCCTGGTCAGGTGGTAGCACCTCTCCAATCACCTTCCAGCTTGCATTACAGAAACATCATTGGACAATAACATATCACAATGTTAACTGTTGCCTTACCAAGCAGTAGCTACAAGCCGCAATTGCTATGTTTCCCATGTTACAACTTCTGGCATGGAGAGGGACACTATCGCAACACCTACCTAACCCTTTGCATCTGCAGGGGTGTTGCACACACATTTATATGTATGTTGTGGCTTCAATCACAGCCTGTAGGACTGCCAGAGACAGACAGACAGACACTGACCTGGCCCTTTGACAGCTCATCCTAGAGCTGCCCCTCCAATCATCCAGTATAGTTTTCATTAACACAGAGACCCTTGTGATTGGTCATTACCAATCAGCTTATCCCCTATCCTGTTGATAGAACACAACCATATAACTTGGATCAATAGGGCAGTCTTCATGAGACAGCCAGCTTGTAAGGCAATTGCAACCAACTTTTTATTTTGTCAATGAATTAAAAAAGTGAGCAACTTCTACATTTCCTAAAAGTCCTTCTGCCCAAATCCAAACCCTCTGTGGTCGTAACATCCACCCATCTATTGGTCCAGCACCTTTAATGTTTTCAGCTTGTACATCTGTGTAGGAGCTGTAGACACCGGGCTGAGAAGTGAAATAAAACAGGAAAATTCTAACAAACTTTGGATATGATGAGTTTCTGGCAGAGAGAAACGTGTTGCAACAGCAATTACTTGTTCTGTAATGAAAGATTAGACAAGAATAGCCAAGTTTCACCTCCTCCATGAGAAATGGAGGGAAGATAATGGATACGGAGTGTCAGGACATCCGTGGCAAATATGCCTAATGTCTCCATCAGCAGTGTCTGCCATACGATCCAATGATAGCAATCATTTCTGTATAGTGTCCCCATGTCAAACATTCTAGAATATAGCAATCTGGCACATCATCTGTTTTCTTTCATGGATGCTACCACTAGGGGGCGCTCACTTGTAAATTACTAAATTGGACATTGGACTCTATTATCATTTAGGGACAGAATGAATATGGCTGAGGATGTAACTTGACTGCTGATCACATAATTGGGAAGGGTATTTTGCACCTTTGCACTGCAGCTAGAAACCTAAAGCCTTTGAATTAGAGTGAAGCTAGCCTCTGTGCTGCATGAGGCGAACTATAGAAAGACGCCAACCCCATACGGTGAAAGAGTTCTATACTGTGCTTAGTGGTAATATTCAACTGGGGTAACCACCGATCACAAGATTGGAAGAGAAGCCGGTCACTCATGCCACCTCCTGATAGTGCTCCATTTTTCTGTTGTCTATCTTTACAAGAAGGGGGCTATAAAATTGGGAACACTATAAAACCCCTTTTTCTAAAGCCCCACACCAGGGGTGAATTAAGACCACCATGTGCCCTGGGCTGTATGAATATTATAGCCCCTACAAGTCTGGAATCACTTCCTACATCTGGTACTAGAATCAGTTTGTCGGGGAATGAAGGATGTGTCCCTTCTGCCTGCCTTCAATTTGTGGTTACAGGACCTGCCTCAGGCTGCAAAATGGATTGAATCGGCAGGGGGTCGTTTTGTTGCCGCCCCCCCTTCATCCAGCAGGGGGCACCACCTGAGAGTGGCAGAACATCTTTATAGTGGGCGGCATGGTGGGTAGCGCTGGACTGCAGCGCTGGGGTCCTGGGTTCAAGTCCCACCCAGGTCAACAGCTGCAAAGAGTTTGTATGTTCTCTCCGTGCTTGCGTGGGTTTCCTCCGGGTACTCTGGTTTCCTCTCACACTCCAAAACATACTGGTAGGTTGATTAGATTGCAAGCCCTGTTGGGGACAGGGACCAATTTGTCATGCTTTGTGCAGCGCTGCATAATCTGTAGGTGCTATATAAATAAAGAATTATTATTTATTTTTATTACTATAGTGATCCATAATTCAGGTACTTGTAAAGAGACAAGATTTCAGCCAATATATGGGTCCTGCAGTCATCTGCATGAGACCTCAATCTGAGTTTTGTAGGGGTATATCCTCTTTCAAATTCTAACAAGTTCAGCAATAAACCAGCCTCGAGTTCCTCTCTGGGTCAGTGATAAAATACAATTTATTTCACATATTCTATATTTTCTGATTCACTAGACAGCTGTCAAATCTGACTTATCAGAGACCCTCGCCCTTGTTCAGGTCACACCTACACATGTTCTGGTGGGAAATAATAAAGTAAGAAGCAAGGTTTTATGTATTGGGTCAGTGAGAGTCGATGTATTTTCCCAGCAGTGAGCAGCCAAATGTGAGAAGATCTTTCTCCAACTGATTACTTGTCATACTTATTTTACATCGCTGAGACATGATACAGATAGAGACATCAACATTGGGAAGAGACAAAGAGAACGGCAAATGAACCCAAACTATGTCCCACAATAAGCACCAGCTCCTAATAGTGTATGTATCCAGATTCAAGGGGATTTCTAGGATTTCACGTTCACTTGGTTTTTGTTAATTTTTGGATAGACCATAAAATTGTTGGGGGTAGACCTCCTGGTCTTGAGTGACACCACCCCTTAAAATATCTCCGGGCTGGTTGATACAGTGTGTCTGGCTTTGTTTGGTATGTACCATGGCCATGGCACATTAAAGGGTGTAACTACCTCCCTACTTCCCCACAAGTAAAGACAACATTATATAGGGCACTTACATACTTTTCATACATATGGTTCCTATTGCTCAGTGATGTTCTTTTAAAGAAAATTAGATTTTTAACATTTATGCAAATCTGTTTCTCGGTGCACCAGGGATGGGCCTGTTTATTCTGGTACCCCTGTTTTTGCTTCTTTTTATGCTGTCGAGCATCAACCTGAAGCACCCCCTTGCACAATGACTGCAATAACAAGAAGAAAACAGGCACAGCCCCATCTCGGGTTTGCCAAAACAGCAAATTTGCATAAGTATAAAAACTGATTTGAACCCTTTAAAGAGGACCTGTCACCCAGAAATTCGGCACTAGGTGCTGCTTAGTAAAGTAAGCAGCTCCTGGTGCTAAAACAAACGCAGCAGTGTTACAATGATAGCGTTATCGGAAACGCTATTTGTGCAATAGAAACGCACAAATATTGTTGTCCTCTTTTGTCTATTTGGAACCACCACATCGTTCGGTCACATTGTATTTGAATTCATCGGACCGGTATATCAAACGGATTAAATCACAATGGCATCTTAGTGAAATTCTGCCTATAATATCAAACAATGGGGGTCATTTATTAAGGGCCCGATTCGCGTTTTCCCGACATGTTACCCGAATATTGCCGATTTGCCCAGATTTTCCCTGTATTGCCCCGGGATTTTGGCGCACGTGAGCGGATTGTGGCGCATCGGCGCTGACATGCACACGACAGAAATCGGGGGGCGTAGCCGAACGAAAACCCGACGGATTCGGAAAAAACGCTGCATTTAAAACAAAAAATGTGTCGCGGAGCTTGCACTTACCTTCACTAGGAATAGGCCGGTGAACTTGAGCGCGTTCCGATGCTCTTCAGCACAGAGAACGCGCCGCTGGATCGTGAATGGACCGGGTAAGTAAATCTGCCCCAATATGTCACCACAACATGACTTAAATCCCAATGGGGTACAACTGTCCTTCCATTTGTGCCTATAAATGAAACAAGACCCTTTTTACATTACTTTGCCCTTGTTACATGTGTGTTTTGTACCAACAATGAAGATTATCAAAATTTATATAAAGTGGCTCTATAATAAGTGCACCCCACCCTCATAAGATACGAGTTATATTTCCTATTAATCTATAAATGATCCTTCTAGTGTTAATTGCATCCCATACTATATCTAACCCATCTAAACTCCCTTTACTTTTATCTATGTCCCATAAACCTAGTAACTAATATTAATATTAATCTATGTCATGTCCACCCTAAACTATCTAGTGGTAACCTCTCCTATAGGCATGTGACTCTGCGTACTAAGTGTTATCCATCTTTCAAAAAACATATTAATTAATATAGAGCTGTCAGTCAGAATTATGGGGTGTTCACTGCCAGCCTGAGAGAGAAGAGTCACAGACACCAGAGATGAGTCAGAAAAGCTAATTTGGATATCAGAAAAACATCTGTAATTAAAGTACAGTGTCCCACTGGCAGCTAATTTTAGGTGATATGGGGAGGACTTGTAACCCTTTATCATCCGGCATTGTTACTCAGGGTGGTCAAATTCTGGTGACAGGTCCTCTTTAAGTACAGACTGATTTTTTGACATTGCTGCGATGGAGATGAAACATTTAGGGATAAGGCTAATGTTTTTGTAATCATAGTTTTTACTGGAGTATTTATTTTGGGGTGGGTTAATTTAAATGGCAGGTTGTATTTAAACTTCCCTGTATGAAGCTGCTACTGGTGGGTCCTATGTAAAATCACAAATACTACATAACTGTACACATATGGTTTCAAGGTTTGACCCAGACCAAATTTTTCGGCCACTGTAACCATGAAGCACTGAAAAGCCTGGGTTCAAATCTGCCCATGGTCAATGTGTGCATATTCTCCAGTGTTAGTTATAGGTGGTGACAATCTCTGCACAATGCTGCAGAATATGTCGGCGCTACATAAGCAACAGGAAATATATCTGTATATAGAGGGAGCATTAGTCAAGCAGAGAAATAAATCAAACAATGCTCTTAGCGGCTTTGCCAAGAAGGTGATCTGCAGGCTGTCAGCCTTAGCTTCTGACTGTGGAAGAGACGTTCCCTTGTTTCCAATGACATTCCCAGATCCCAGCGGTCTGATGTAAAGTGCTGGGGAGAACATACTCACTTCCATTCTCCAAACATTCATACCTTCCCTTGTCTGTTCTCTGTCCAGTTCCGTCCCGCTAAAAAACTACATCTGGAGCACAGATCATTCCTCCGAAGATGACCTGTAAGACGGAAGAAAACACAGCAAGTATTCGGTGGAATAATGAGGTGGAAATAATTGTGATGTTATCAATGTTATCACTGAAGGGAAAGAATTTGGAAGAACTTGGTGATTGCAAAAGAAATAAAATTGTAGATTAGTCAGATTGTACAAAAAGAAGTCAAAATTAAGGGTGTTGCTCTAGAAGTAGCTGTTGTGTCCGGGTCTTGGTGGCCGATGATGTCAACTTGGATTGGGGATCTTTGTTTGGTTTTCCAATACAGAAAGATCCGGCTTCTCATTACTCCTTACTGTTTTGGATCACTTAGTACCTACTTAGTCTGTAAAAATATTAAAAAAAGTAGCCAGTACCTCATACTTTTTTTTGCAGTGAAAAGTGGTTGGAGACAAATAAAGGCAACTTGGTACCATATAGTGCAAAATGGGTTAAAAGTATCTGGTATCAAGTACTTTATGATACTTATTTACAGTGTATAATGTGACATCTAAAACCAAACAAAGGTGGAGCCTTATTATAAAATTTATTGTGGGGCACATATAGAGGCATATTGTGTATACTTGAGTATAAGCCAAGTTTTTCAGCACAAAAAATATGTAGAAAAACCCAAACCTTGGGTCAATAAAGTCAGTACTCACCTTTCAGACGTTCCCGGCAGGTCTCCTCATTAATCCGTATGGGTTATATGTCATCATATTTTGTGTGCTGGTGAAGAAGAGAAGATCTGAGGGGCGTCGGAAAGGTGAGCATTGACTTTTGTTTATGAACTGGGCAAACTGGGGCTGGCTCTCATATTTAGGAAGGGCTGGCTATATTGGGGGAATGCTGGCTGGCTATTTCTAGGGGCGAGGTGCTGCCTATATATTGGGGCAGGGGGCTGGCTATCTATTGGTGCAGGGGTCTGACTATATACAGGGGCAGGGGGCTGCCTATATACTGGGGGAATGCTGGCTGGCTATATACTTGGGCAGGGGGCTGGCCATATACTGGTTCAGGGGGATCCATATATGGGGAAGGTGGCTGGCTATATACTTAGGGCATGGGCTGGCTGGCTATATACTAGGGGCAGCAGCGGCTGGCTATATACTGAGGGCAAGGGTTGGAAGGGGACTAACTAGATATATACTGGCTGTGATTAATGCATTTTCCACTCTAGGCTTATACTCAAGTCAATTCGTTTCTCCAGTTTTTTGTAGTAAAATTTGGGGCCATGGCTTGTATTCAGGTCGGCTTATTCTCAAGTATGTACAGTAAATGAAAGCTGTTGAGCCAAATGCAAATTATGTCCCAGAGGATTCTCCTGTGGGCCTAAGCTCTAACCTACAACTAGACTCCCAAGTCCAATATAACACATACTAATTTAGATTCTAGTGGGGACTTTTCCCAGGGGATGATGGAGGTTGGGGTCCATGTACATTGTATATGCTGGGCCCAAGGAACTCCAGTCTGAAACTGGGTCCCATCAGGGACGTAACTACAGCCGTAGCAGTTACTACGGGGCCCGACAGGGTCAGGGGCCCGAACTCGCCCGTGTGTCCCTCTCTTTCCCCCTGGCTGTAGTAACGCCCCTGTAATGGATTTAGGGGTGGGCACCATCCTTCTGCTCCGTAGCCTGCACATAGGATTTTGCTATCAGGAGGGAGAGAGGGAGGAGACTGTCTGCAGCCAATCCCTGCTCTGAGACTCAGCTCCAGGAGAGGGAGAAGTCAGCACCTGAAGAGAAGCAGCAGCCTCCTCCATAGCAGCAGAAGTCCTCCCTCCGCCCAGTGTCTCCTCACACTCTGCCTTAATCCCTTAGTGTCCTGTGTGCAGGAGCAGCTACAAAGCTCCTGAGTGTCCATACAGCACAAACAGACCCTTCTGCGTCATCCGCTCATATCTTCTCCCACCACTACATTTCTAAATTAATATGATGTTCTGCAGCAGCTGTTGTGATGCAGTCAGTAATAAATGTGACGCGGTCAGTAATAAATATGGAGCGGTGAGTAATAAATATGGAGCAGTCAGTAATAAATGTGGAGCAGTCAGTAATAAATGTGGTGCAGTCAGTAATAAATGGAGAATATAATAAATATCATCATTTACTTCTATGTAATTCACAAAGTCTAATATTTTATTATACTGGAAGAAGCTTCTGATCACTGTAGAAACTTTATGAGATACCTGAGTCTATATAAAGCAGGTGAGGCCCAGAGCTGCCATCATCATCTTCAAGGCTCCTCAGAGACCTTGGACACAGCGGATGAGACTGGAATAAAGAAACATAAAGACATAAACAGTAAGAATGATGGAAAGAAGTGATATAACAGTATAACACATAATGTACCGTCCCCTGATCACACCCAGAGCCATAGACTGGAGAGAAGTCAGCGCTCACCTGATGGGGGGTCTCATCACCGCTGATGTCCTCTGTGTCACACACAGAGATCTCACGACACTTTTTAGTGACAAGAAACTATGAAGGAAAATAGTAAACATTTTTTTAGTTTTAAATGCAAAAATTAAAAAAATAAATAAAAAACTCTAATAATTGTCTTAGGAAAAATCTGGAATATATCTGGTGTAGTATATGGTATACATTGAAATGTGACTGGCCCTGGATGACACCAGGGGACACTCTATGGGAATAACCGAGACTTAAACAAAACTTCTGGCACAGCTAAACAGCTTGTACATAAGTGTATACATGGGCATTTATTAGTGCTAATACTATTGTATATTTTCAAAGAAACGTTTTTTGTGCAGCTCACCCACTCGTCACACTTCTTTGAAAGGGGTCCACACCGGGAAGGTCTTTCGGTCACGTATGGCTGTCACGTGTATGGAGTGCAATCACGTCCCACCGCTTGGACTGCAGGCAAGGTTCATGGACTTCGGAAAAAGGAGCAGACGCGGCACATCCTCTAAAACGTTGAAATTTATTGGAACATCTTAAAAAGTAACGGGAGGTAGAAGTATCGCCTACGCGTTTCGAGCACGTCCGTGCTCTTAGTCATGGCATATAGTCTACTACATAAGTAAAATATTTAAAACCATCAACCACCAATCACCGTTCAAAGGGGTGTGTACGCAAACGTAGCAACGACGTCACAAGGGGAGTGTACTTCCCGTGTCGTCATCGCACGGATGCGATCCACTAACATAGACAATGTAATAGGATAACAACATTTATAGTGAACCACGTAAATCCTTACTAGACAATTCATTATATAAATGCGGGAAGGGATATTTGACTCGAGTATAAGCCGAGTTTGGGTTTTTCAGCATATTTTTTGTGCTGAAAAACTAGGCTTATACTCGAGTATATAAGGTAATTGTTATAGGATAAATCTGGAATATATCTGGTGTAGTATATGGTATACATTGAAATGTGACTGGCCCTGGATGACACCAGGGGACCCTTTATGGGCATAACCGAGACTTAAATAAAACTTCTGGCACAGCTAAGCAGCTTGTACATAAGTGTATACATGGGCATTTATTGGTGCTAATACTATTTTACATTTACTCCTGAGAGTTCAGTATTTTATGGCTTTATGAATATAGTTTATATAACATTTATGGGATGAGGTTGTTATAGAGAACATATTACAGAAGTCGCGGCTTACCTGGTCTTTGACGCCGTCATCAGATTCGATGATAAATTGACGCTTTTGCTTATATTTAGACATTTTGCTCAACAGAATCAACACAAAGGGGCAGATTTACTTACCCGGTCCATTCGCAATCCAGTGGCGCGTTCTCTGCGGTGGATTCGGGTCCGGCCGGGATTCACTAAGGTAGTTACTCTGACGTTGAATATTTTTGGCTCCCAAATCTTATAGTATCTTACCACAATTACTGAAAAGCTGTATATTGGTTCATGCAATACTTTAGACAAACAATTTTCATTCCAAGCACAACTGAGCCCGACTATACCGTTTCTCGAACACCAGATTTGATTTCAATAAAATGGAGGTGGAGGCTTTTTAAGTCTCAGTCAAAATGTTGTAGGTCATCATTTAGATGGTATTTCATTGTACAGTTGTTTTATTGATTTTTTTCATTCTTTATGCATGTTTTTAGTGGCTAAAGGAGAACTCCACTTTTTTAAATGGTTTACTAGTTCACTAAAATAGACCAAAAATAGCTCCACATGTGTCCAACACCATAACAAAAGTCATCTCTGCCTGGTGCAATGCCGCCCCATGCCATGTGCTGCAGGGACCTACTTCCTGTTGTTTTCTGACACACAGGAAGTGCTCTCAGATATGGGCTCAGCCAATCACCGGACAGGTCTAAGACCCTTCTACAGTAAGTGATTGACTGTAGCACGACATGGACCTAGGGGCAAATTTGGTACTCTGGAATCCTAATCAATATTATGTCTGGGGCCTGCTAAAAAAAAGGTACCTTCTGAATGGCAGAAAAGGAGACTGTTTTGTAATGTAATCCTCAATGAAGATATAAGGAAAGAGCGGCACTCACCGAATACGTGTTCAATATTTATTTCAGCAGAGTGGTGACAGAGACATAAAATTCAGACCACGGCAAGCGACGGGCCGTTTCACGCCAAACTGGCGCTTTCTCAAGCCTCCCAGTTAGCCTACCAGTTGTTATTTAATGTGAGCCCTCCATTCTCCGAGATCCCAAGATTTGCTTTATTGGTTTATCTGCCCCTGCATGGACCTTGGCAAGGTCTGAACCAGACGGACTTGTACTTGGATAGAGTTGGTCAGCTTCAAAATTATGTTTATAGACAGACATTGTCCTATAGGCCACAGTGAGTTGAGTCATGGATCTGACTCACTCTCCACCCTTGTGCTCATCCACTGTGGGTGGTGTCAAAGTGGCATTGCAGAAGGACACTAATCTTTGGTGGACTCTACTTTAGTACGGGTCACCTAAGGCACCTGCCACAACTTCTGCACCCCCTGAAGTGTCGCTCCTTCATGGAGTTGGATTCTGTTCGGGAAATGAGACCATGAACACATGGTATTAGAAGAGGTTAATAGTGCTGATACTTTTACACGTATTTTACAACTGTTTATCTTCCTACAACTGTTTTAGGGGTCTGAATCTTCAGTACAGAAGAAACCAGCAGAAAAATTACATTTCATTTCCCGTTGGCTGAAAAACTAGTCGTCCCCAGAAGAATAAAGGATGTGACCCCTGTTTGTATTAGTGCAAAAATAATTACATCTACTAAATACCTGTGCAAACAGTTTGTACTAAAAAGAACGTGCAAAGTCCAACTGGCGCACGGCCCTTAGTAAATGTGGGCCGCAATTTCTCATTCCATAGTCAACTGTGAACAAAGCTGAGAGGTCATTTGGACTGATGACTAAGCCCTCTTCACAAGTTGATGAACACAGTGCTAGGATATCTCTTAAAACCAATTACAACCAATTGAGACTGGAGCCCCTGAGGCTCATTTGTATGATTTTGAAATCCTCTTTTTGTAAAATCCAGGGAATAAGAAGCTAAAAGAAGATTGTATCCTGCCAGAGAAGGCACACACCGGTATGTCAGTGTGCTTGGCTTACAATACTTGATGCCCAAGAAGAAATTGGGTGTCATTTCCAGAATCAGGGCCCCAAACATACCTAAAAAAAGTTCCAACTTTTAAGGCACCAAAATGAGTGCCCCAGTGTTATGAAGTAGTGTGAATGGAACCCCTGTTATAGAGTTCATGGGGGTCCAATTGATCAGTCCCTCATGGATCACATTGTTATCCTACCGCCTGTTGATAACGATAAATCATGTTTAATAATTTTACATTTCCCCAAAAGTCTATGGAGTATTAGAAAAGCAAAATCTGCAGACATAATTATCACCCCCCAATTTTCATGGTTACGTATACATGGCGTAGATCCGCCCTCTAGTGTTAATATTTGTCTTGTTGGTTCTTGGACATTTAGCTACATACCTGGTTCTATAGCAAGGGGGCGCTATAGAGAAATTAGAAGACGTTGCGAAATCGAATAGATTGTATCCAGATGAAAACAGTGAATTGTGCAATGGTGACTCTCCGATGGAGGTGGAATATTTTGAGAATAGACTCTTTTGCACTGCAAACTGTTTCTTTTTTGGTTAGCATCTCCCTGGGGCATCATGTTTCTGGCATACTCGCTGTGTGTATTATTATTCAGAAGAAAAATGCAGCTAATTTTTTTCTCATACGCTGCAGTGATACTTAGATGATGTGAAACATTCTTGTCTGTCTCGGATAAATTGGCTTTCTACCTTATGTCCTATCATGCAAAGGTCATACGATTATAGGGCGTCTAGGCTTGAATATTTTTGGCTCCCAAATCTTATAGTATCTTACCACAATTACTTGAATATTTTTGGCTCCCAAATCTTATAGTATCTTACCACAATTACGGAAAAGCTGTATATTGGTTCCTTCAATACTTTAGACAAACAGTCTTCATTCCAAGCACAACTGAGCCCGACTATACCGTTTCTCGAACACCGGATTTGATTTCAATAAAATGGAGGTAGCGGCTTTTTAAGTCTCATACTATACATTACACACAGACATGATCAGGGGGAGGAGAGAGGAGGGTTAACAGGGGTGACATCACTGCCTCTGACCATGTGACCAACCTCATTTACATAATAAAGAAAAGATGATTTTATAATGATTAATGTATGACATAACTAGATAAAGGCTGGGATGGAATCCTTGTGAGCTGCTCCAACAGGTAGAAGTGACAGGACTAGTGACACAGACCTGATGACAGGTGTCCTTTAAGTAGAAGGACAAGAGAGAGGTCCTTGTATTAATCACCCCTGTCCCAGTATGAGGTACCAGTACAGAAACCACCAAGCCTAACTGTATTTTAGATTATAACAAGTACATGGGAGGGGCAGACTTGTCGGACCAGGTGCTTCAGCCATACAACGCCATGCAGAAGTCGAGGGTGTGGTACAAGAAGCTGGTTGTGCACATCATGCAGATAGCACTATATAATACTTAAGTGCTGCATCGATGTGCAGGCCAGAGAGGAACTTTCCTGGAATTTCAAGAGGTGGTAATGAAGTACTTTCTTTTTGGAGACACATTGTACCAGGGCAACACTTTCCAGGATAAGTTCCCCAAACTGCCAAGAAGGGAAGGACACAGAAGTGGTGCAGGGTGTGCTCCAAAAATGGCATTCGAAAGGACACCATTTATCACTGTGAGACATGCCCAGAAAAATGAGGACTATTTATAAAAGATTGCTTCCGAATTTATCATACATCCCTGGATTTTTAGATTACCCTGTTGTTACCCTCATGTACTATGCACAGCTTATACATCATTCCGCATGCTGCACCTTCCCTGGGGTTAAAATTCTAACTATACCCCTAGATTAATTCATGGAGGGGGGTAGTTTACAAGATAGGGTCAGTTCTTAGGGGTTTCTACTGTACTGGCCCATATTGGCATCTACAAATGCTTCATGATGATCCAAAAAAGAAAAAAAAAGTACAATGCATGTGATCCAAATGCAAGTTACTCCCTTTTGAGCCCCGCCGTGTCTCCACCCTCCAGATTATTGCCGCCTATGCGGTATTGCCCTAAACGGGGTAACCCACAGAATGATTTTTGGTGTATTTTTCCCCAGTGGCATGTGTTGGGCAAAATACTTTTGTCACTACAATGGCATATTTGATGAATTGCAATACAATTTTTACTCTGCACTACTCACCTTGTATTACATTTGAGTCAACATCTTAGGGGAAAAATGCTCATACAACCCTACATACATTCTTTGAGGGGTGCCCTTTCCAAAATGGGGTCACTACTTGTGGGTTTCTATTGTACTGGTACCTCAGGGGCACTATCAACACTAATCTAGTGAAAACGGAGCTCCAAAACAAAAATTTTGCTCCTTTCCTCCTGAGCCGTGCCGTGTCTCTATCCTGCGGATTATTGCCGCCTATGGGGTATTGCCCTAACCGGGGTAACCTGCAGAAGTTGCTACTAAAACTTGAAACCTTCTCACATCCTTAAAACAAAAAATGGAAATGTAAAATTATGGAAATAAAAAGAAGACCAATGGCTAAAGGTTGCTACAAAAAAAATAGTGGTTTGCCTTTTTTTCCAAAAAGTAGAACATTTAAAACTTTGAAATATGTAATTTTTTTCCAATTTTTTCTAAATTATTGAATAGTTGCTCCCCCAAAAAGAAACTGATCACCGAAATGACACTACTAACATAAACCACAATGTCCCACGAGAAAACAGTCTCAAAATCACAAGGATATCTTAAAGTGTTGAAAAGTTATTACCACAAGAAGAGACACTAGTCAAATTTAAAAAAGGACTGAGCCTTAACGTATAAACAGGCTGCGTCCTTAAGGGGCCAATCATACTAACCTACAGAATAATTTTATACTGTACTGTGTTTTTTATACTGTATGGTGAACTGCGTCAAAGTTTTAATTAAGAAAATAAGTGGCTGTTTTGTTCATTTCTGCTGCAGGAAAGAGTTAATACATTTTAATTATGCTATTTTTACCATAAATATTAACTCCTTGGAAAATATAAATCTTAACCCATATGCCCATGTCAGATAAAAAATAAAAAAGTTATCTCTTTTGGAATTTGAGCAGGGAAAACAAAAATGGGCTGTGTCCTGAATACCATTTTAGGCCATGTCCATAAGGTGTTAAAGGGGTTTTCCCATGAAAAAAGTTAGGCCCTATCCACTGAGTCCTCGTTGCTTCATCAGATTAATGGAGCAGACGGCCGCACATGACCATTCTGCTCCATTAATCTCTATGGAGCTGACGGAGATCGCCGAGCGACAATCTGTCTCCATTACGTCCTGGGGTCTTTGTAAGGCCGGAGGGTGTATGATTTCTGCCAGTGACAGTATGGCAGCATATGGTAGGATCAGTCCGACAACCTTTACCCTAGGGCAGTGATGGCTAACCTATGGCACTGGTGCCAGAGGTGGCACTCAGAGGCCTTTCTGTGGGCACTCAGGCCATTACCAGAGATGACTCCAGGTATATTCCTGCAGTCCCAGACAGCCCAGCACTTGCTGTGCACAGAGCTATTTTAAAGTGACAGCTGTACCTGGGACTATTTTCTGCTTTATTGGTGTCCTCAGGGTGCTGATATAAATGAAAGCTGTGACAAAAAAGGGAGTATAACTCACAAATTAAATTTCTGTGTTGGCACTTTGCGATAAATAAGCGGGTCTTTGTTGTAGTTTGGGCACTCGGTTTCTAAAAGGTTTGCCATCACTGCCCTAGATGGTATTTATGTGCAGTGTTTTAGTGATTTTTTTTTCTGTATGGCAGTTTTAGTGGCTAAGGAGAACTCCACTTTTTAAAAGGTTACTAGGTCACTAAAATAAACAAATGTTCCACACGGTCCAACACCATCGGCACAAGTACTATGCCTGGTGCAATGCCGCCCCATGCCATGTGCGCAGGGGGCCTAGCCGTACTACTTCCTGTTGTCTTCTGATACACAGGAAGTGCTCTCAGATACGGGCTCAGCCAGTCACTGGACAGATCTAAGACACACATTACGGGGCAAATTTGGTATTCTGGAATCCTAATCAATATTATGTCTAGGGCCTGCTAAAACATAGGTACCTTCTGAATGGCAGAAAAGAAGCCTGTTTGGTTATGTAACGTGAGCCCTCCGTTCTACGGGATCCCAAGATTTGCTTTATTGGTTTATCTGCCCTTCATGGACCTGGGCAAAGTCTGAACCAGAAGGACTTGTACTTGGATAGAGTTAGATATAGCTTCATATTGGGGCACATTTACTAAGGGTACAAATCGCGTTTTTCCGGCGGGTTTTCTGAATTTTACAGTTTTGTGACAAATTGCCCTGGGTTTTTGGCGCATGTGATCGGATTGTGTTGCATCGGAGCCGGGTTTCACGGAGCGAAAAACTGGAGGCGTGGCCGTCGGAAAACCCAATGGATTCAGAAAAATCACGCTATTTAAAAAAGAAAAAGTGTCGCTTGACACACACTTACATGCACCCAGGATAGAATGGTGAACTCCGGCGGACCTCAGCGCCGCAGCAACACTTGTTGGACATCGGGCGCACGACCTTAGTGAGTCGCTGGAAATCCTGAATCCTTGTTGGAGAACACGCCGCTGGATCGTGACAGGACCGGGTAAGTAAATGTGCCCCATTATGTTTATAGACAGACATTGTCCTATAACCCACAGTGAGTTAGGCCCTGGATCTGACTCACTCTCCACCCTTGTGCTCATCCATTGTGGGTGGTGTCAAAGTGGCACAATAGCCTGGCATTACAGAAGAACACTATTCTTTGGTGGACTTTAGTTTAGTATGGGTCATCTGAGGCTCCTGCCCACAACTTCTGCACCACTAGAAGTGTCGCTCCTTCATGGAGTTGGAAATCTGCAAAGAGCTTTCATGTTCTCTCCATATTTGCGTGGGTTTCCTCCGAGTCCTCCAGTTTCCTCCCAAACTCCAAAACATACTGGTAGGTTGATGGCAAGCTCTGTGTTGCGCTGCATAATCTGTATGTGCTATAGGAATATAGGAATTTATTATTATTATTCTGTTCGAGAAATGAGACCATGTACAAATGGTATTAGAAGAGGTTAATAGCGCTGATACTTTTACACGTATTTTACAACTGTTTATCTTCCTACAACTGTTTTAGGGGTCTGAATCTTCAGTACAGAAGAAACCAGCAGAAAAATTACATTTCATTTCCCGTTGGCTGAAAAACTAGTCGTCCCCAGAAGAATAAAGGATGTGACCCCTGTTTGTATTAGTGCAAAAATAATTACATCTACTACTGGCAGAAGCCACAAATAGCGAATAAAGCTTGTGAATAAATCAATACCAGGAACCCAATGAGCACGAGCAACCTACAGCACGAGCCGCACTCGGATTGCAATCTTATAAGAATAACCACAGGAAAGAAGAGAAGGAATAAGACCAGTGACAGACACAAATACATTTCTTCTCAGACGGATTGTTTCACCTAATCCCAGAACAGATTTACTTCAAACTCAGTCTGCACAGACAGATCACAGACAGATGCACAGTGCGATAAGTCATAGGAGTGTTTCTTTGTATGTTCTCAGAGACAAAACACAAAATGGCTGGGTCCCAATGCAAAACCTGTGTCAAGAACCCAAATGGGTGTTACTTATGGGGTCCCTTTTCATAAACCATAATATATCGAATTTTAAATATTGGAAAATTTTAGAGAACACTTCTCTTATTTGCAAGAAGACAAGATTCTTAAATGTACTCAGGATAACAAAATAGCACATTCTCTAATTCACTGTTATGAACAAAAATACAGATGTAATTCCGACCTGTCACTATCAGTCTTAGTGTAAACAATTTCAGTTGCCCCAGGGTACAACTGTAAATCTTCTGATTTTGGTCAGGTACAGCTCATTCTTCTCATGAATAGCTTCTTCTGTCTGCACGTTGCAGTGTAAACTTGGCCCCTCCTCTTGCATTACAAGACGAGCTCATACACAGACAATTCCTGCTGACAAGCATCATCCTGTAGAGACTTGCTCTACGGGCTCCAGGCAAGATAATATCTTTATCCAGGGAGGGAGACACTCTTTCTGTGTTATAGCTCAGATTTACCAGAGCTGAAGTGTGTCATTGTGTGTTGTATGCATCTCATTGATCTCTCATTTCTGATCTTTCTCATCTCTCTTTCGATGTATAAAATCCGGCTTCTCAGCATGTGTTTCGCACCCCATGAGAAAGCGTGGGCGAAACGTGCGTTGGGGAGTCTGTGGTGCGATCTCACTGCACGAAAAATGGGTAAGACACTGGTCTTTGATATAAAGGTCTACTGCTAATGTGTATACTGGTTACTATACATTGTGATGAATTATTGAAGCGATACTATCGTGCAGGTATGCTCAATGATAGCTGATAGATATACCCCTTATTGTGCTTAAGTGACTAAGCCCAGTCGGACTTGTTTATTGGGTTCTCTTACTTGCATCAATTGTACACAATGGGGCAGATTTATCAAGCTGTCTGAAAGTCAGAATATTTCTAGTTGCCCATGGCAACCAATCAAAGCATAACCGTCCCTTTAAAATATTATGAGCCTCAACTCGGTTTAAAATGAAGCTGAGCTGTGGATTGGTTTGCCATGGGCAACTAGAAATCTTCTGACTTTCAGGACAGCTTGATAAATCTGGCCCCAATGTTCTTTTTCAAAGATATAAAAAGCTGCTTCTGTATATTACAGAACGCATGTTTTTTGTGGGTGTGTATTCAGCTACTAGTGTAGAATGTTAGAACGCAATACAAAAAAAAGTGTAGATAAATCCTGTACCCTGATCTAAGCACATTGTCAGCACACAGAACTAGAGGAATTATGAAGTGTCTGCTTACACTGTTACACTGATCATCACTGAGTGATAGAAGCTAAAACAGCAATAAAACTGAGTAAAACTGTACAGTAAGGTGTTAAAAAATTTGCTTTATTGTCTAAACATCACTAGGGAATTAACATTTGAGAACTGTCTTTCATGGGTAAACCCCTTTAAAGGGACTGACCAGTATTAGAGATAAACAAAGCTACTCTCCACCAAAATCACTATCACACAGCCCTAACGGATATGTTCTATCATGTTAATGATCTAGTAAGATCCCTATAAACCATCCCATCTGCATTTCTAATTTGTCTTATCAGCTACAAGTGTCTCTAGCAAGCGTAGCATTGTAGATTATACAGTGGCTCTGTTTAGTACTGCAGCCTAGGCTGAATCACGTCAACTAGAGAAAGTGGGTAGGATGCCTCCAATGGCGTAACTAGAAGCTGATGGGCCCCAGTGCAAAGTCTGTGCCGGGCCCCGACTATAATGTATGGTTTATAGTAATAGTCTTCTCATATGGGAAAGTGACACCATAAGGGCCCCCTAAACCTCTTGGGCCCGGGTGCGATCGCAACCTCTGTACCCCCTATAGTTATGCAGCTGGATGCCTCATACTGATGCCAATGCAGTGAAATAAAGCAATACTTCTTTGCCCTGTCATTGAGAGTGGACCTATTCATTAGGGGCCACGCCGAATAAGTTTGCTTGGGCCACCCCAAAAAAAATCACAAATTTTGTGTGGAAGAAGAAGAGTTGTTGGAGACAGACGACTTATCTCTACCCAGACAGAGGGCACAACACTTTGTTGTTCTCTGTTTAGAAATGAATCTTACCTCAGGACAAAACCTAGCCAACAAGAACGAGAGAATAATGGATGGGACTTTCTCTCTCTTGGCTTCTCTTCTCCTCAACTTCAAAGACTGTTTCGTTTTCCGAGGAGCGTTACCTAACAATCCATCTTGTGAATGGGCAATAGGCTGAATCATCGGCTTTTGTGTATGAATTATTGGTCTACGGAACGCGCGATACATAACTCCCATGATCTGGTCTTTTTCATAAACTATATAAGATCATTCATAAACCAATGCAGAGCTTTGTGTTTGTAGAAAGTCTGCACCTTGACGTTAGGATTCATGAAACTTTTTAGAAATTGAGTGTAAAAGTCCATGTCTCTCATTTATCAGGGAACTAAATGAAATAGTCTAGAATTTTATTGTCCAGTAGTTTGAACGGGCTTAAAGGGCACCTACCACCACGATTCTACCTATAAAGGTAGATCGGGTGGTAGGTGGATGAATGGGACGTGAGGATAGCCCTTTTTTGGGATAATCCTCACGTCCCGGCTATCTTTAAGAAAACTTTTATTGGGGATATGTACATTTTTTTAAGCGGCTACTGGGGCGGGGAGTAGCCGGACATGAGGCTACATGTCATGGCTACTCCACGCCCCAGTAGCCACTTTTATCCGCCTACCATTGCTCTTCGTAGCTGCGCGCCCTCATCCGTATACCCGGCGTTCTGCACATGCACAGAACCCAGGCCTGTGGGTGCGCAGCCACAGCTCCGGGGCCGGAGCTACTGCGTATGCACAGATGCCGGGTACTCGGACGAGGGCGCGCAGCTACGAAGAGCAATGGTAGGTGGAGAAAAGAGGCCACTGGGGCGTGGAGTAGCCGCGACCTGTAGCCTCATGTCCGGCTACCCCACGCCCCAGTAGCCGCTTAAAGAATTTACATATCCCCCGATTAAAGTTTTCTTAAAGATAGCCGGGACGGAGGATTAGCCACAAAAAAAGGCTATCCTCAGTCCCATAATCCACTACCACTGGATCTACCTTTATAGGTAGAATCGTGGTGGTAGGTTCCCTTTAATACTGAAATAAAAGGGCTGTATAGTGGGCCTGCATTATTACAGGGAACCTATCACCAGCTTTTTCACTATTGCAGCTAGTGACAGGTTCCCATAGCAGTCTTCAAACTGAAGGGCACCCTTTTTCTGACAAAAAAATCTGCTGATCCCCATAAAAATGAGTCAGATGAGGAATATACAACTGTCGCTCCTGTTTACTCCTTCACTCCAGCAACATCATCTGCCTCCCTGCGCATGACATGCAGAAAAAACCCATCCAGCTGGTTGGATGACGTTGCTGCATGGGACAGGAGGGACAGCTTGACTCGGCAGAATTGTATATGTCCCGTCTGACTCACTGCTCATTCTGGCTGTATGCAAGGTAAGCTTAGGAACTTTTTTTTCTGGGGATCTCCGGGACAGATTTTTTCAACCAGAAAACAGGTGCCCTTTAGTTTAAAGGCAGCTATGGGAACCTGTCACCAGCTGCAATAGGGAAAAAGCTGGTGACAGGTTCCTTTTAAACATCACTAATTGTTCGCCACTTCCTTGCTCATCGACTATCACCACTCATTGTTTCTGCTGCAATCAACTTAGGTGGGATTACAAGAAAATGGAGACCACAGGGGACCACAGTAATGAAGTAACATACATGCTGCTTGTGTCCTCCTGAGCAACAGAGCAAAACAGATCACTTAAAGACACAGTGATATTATACAGACAGTGGTATGAACTTGCTAGCGGCAGGTCTATACTTTCGGTGGGTTATTCGAGTGGCTGCCTTAAATCACTCACTTTCTAAAGAGCTCTTTTGCCGCCCCCCTTCAGGGCTCCGCATCTGCCGCCAGAGGCGGGTGATGTCATCCTGATTAATGTGGCCCAATTGATCAATATAAAACATATGAACTTTGTTTGCTGGGGATTGTATAGTCTTACAGTCTGTTTGTAGTTTTAATGTAGTGATGGTAATTGTAGTTGTGAGGAGCCACAGCTTGAGCTGCGCCGATCTGCAGGTGTGTGCAAGTTTGTAAAAATAGAGATACTGTAAGTATTTACATTGGAATCAGTAACTAAAAGAGGGATTCTCTTGTCAGAAATAATAAATCCAGGTGAACTATATTTTGCAATTTAAGAAAAATAATTGTTAGATTGTGAGATACTGAGTTATTTGCTTGTCTGCAGGGCTGAAGTCCAACAGAACCTTACAACTCAATCATCAATTATTTATGGGACGTGACTGGTTCTGCAGACTAAACATGGAACATTCACACCTACAGAAAAAAACTTTCTTTGCCAGAACATTTTATCCCCTTCATTTCCAATGAAAAACTAAATGTCAAAACACATGTTCCTTAAAGGGATTGTCTAATAAGAAGAACCCCATGGGTGGGCTTGTTGTAGGAGGTCCTGTTTTGAGTACTGAACTATCATGTTTAGTTTAAAATGACCTTAGGTCATGTGACAAAGAGCTCCTCTTAAAGGGAACCTACCACCACGATTCTACCTATAAAGGTAGATCGGGTGGTAGGTGGATGTAAGGGACGTGAGGATAGCCCTTTTTAGAGCTAATCCTCATGTCCCCGCTAACTTTTGGGAAACTTTATTCCACTAATATGTAAATTCTGTTATGCGGCTACTCCACGCCCCAGTAGCCACATTACTCCTCCTACCCGGTTGTGTGCGGCACTCCCTTGTCCGACATATAGGTAGAATCGTGGTGGTAGGTTCCCTTTAAGCAGAGAGTCCTTTAAGGGCCCTCTTTCAAAGGCCCCTTGCCTCATAAGAAAGTGCTTCCGGTGCATTTCATTGAGCAGTTCCTTAATTTCTTTGATTATGGCTCCAGCAGAGGGATTTTGGAGGCTAAAGCATCTGCTCCTGGTGTATACAAGACTGTGTAACTAGATAGAGACCATTCCAACACATCTACCTCAGGGATCACAGATGATATGAGCCAATGGGGCACATTTATTTACCCGGTCCCTGCGTGATCCCCGAGGTGCGTTGTCCGATTAGGATGAAGTCTGCCGCGACTCAACAAGATTGTGCGGCCGATATCCTGCATGTGTCGCTTCCCCGCTGAGGTCCGCCGGAGTTCACCATCTTCTTCCCGGTGTATGTGAGTACATGTCTTGCGACACAATCTGAATTTTAAATCCCGTGCTTAGTCCGAATCAGTCGGGTTGTCCGACGGCCATGCCCTCTGATTTGTGTCGCATGAATGTCTGCGCGATTGTGCCAAAATCCGATCGTGTGCGCCAAAAACCCCTGTTAAATGCGGCGCAAAATGGAAATAGTCAGGAAACCCGACGGAAATGCGGTCTGCGGACCCTTAGTAAATGTGCCCCAATATCTCATGTAACAATATTAGCTGTATAATTTGATCATACTACCTGCCCCCCCCCAAAACATTTAGTAAAAAAATCATTTGACCCCCCAAAATGATGCCAATAACAACTGTATCTCCCACAGCAAAATATAAGCCCTCTTACAGTAAATAATGAATATAAAAATACAGGACGCAACAAGACATAAAAACACAAAAAATGTTTTCATTGTGCAAAAGTAAAAATGTCATTGATTTGATATCACTGCAATTGTAGTGACCACCATGTCATTTATCATGAAGTGTACCCCATATGTGCCCCAAAACGGTTCCATTTAACAAGCCCTCATGCAGCCATATTAAGAAAAAAATTGTAAAAAGTATCTTAATCACATTAAAATACTGTTGCCATTTTGGGGAGGATGGTTGTTGCCTTATGACGTCATGAGGAGTCAAGACCCTTCCAAAAATTGTAATGCACCGATCACAGGTGTTACTGGTTGGGGTCAGGACCCCAAATTTAAAAGGGTCTGCTTATCACTAATTTCTATGAATGCAGAGATGGAAAAGGGTCTTGGTGGAGAGCAGGGGGTAATATCCAAATGGGGGGAAGGGAAGTGGGTGCGAAGCCTATTATAATGACTTGGTTATCTCCTGCTTTTACCCCCCTATGTTATGTCCCTTACCAACAGCCATATTGGAAAAAGTCCTAAAGCCCTTCAGGCTCTTTAGCATAATTTTGAAAGTTGAATTTAGAAGGAAGGAGGCCATAGATAACAAATATAAGATGATTACCACAGTCATGGTGCCTGGATCTATAAGAAATTGCCCCTGGTTCATCATGATGGATTTTGATTGTAGATTATTTTAGGTGGTTTTCTGGGCTAAAATTATATCAGATAAATGGGAGTCCAACCCCTTGCGCCCCTGCAACATTCAAACGGCAAGCAGAGCAAAAGCTGTGTAGTGGCTGAACCAGGTCACTGCAGCTTAGCTCCTATTCAAAAGAATGGGAATTTACCTGCAGTAACCTGGTCTGACCACCACACATAGAATGGAGCTGTCTGCTTCTCGTTCCATTATCTGTGTATCTGTGGGGTTGCTGGTGTTAGGACCCCGTCTGATCTGTCATTAGGGACCTATTCTGTGGACATGTTATCAATATCTGTAGCTCAGGATATCCCTTCTGGTATTTCACTTCATCAATGTTTGGGGGGAGATTTATCAGAAGTGTCTGAGAGCATAACTGTTCTAGTTGCCCATGCCAACCAATCATGGCTCAGTTTTCATTTTCTCGCAGTTGTTTATATAATGAAAGCTGAGCTATGATTGGTTTCCATGGGCAACTAGAACATTTCTGCTCTCAGACACTTCTGAGAAATCTCCCCTAATGTGTCTACGATGAAATGATCATTCTTTGTGCCGTTTCGTTTATTCCTTTGAGGAATTTTCTATGCCACTGGCCATGACTAGGTATAACGACCTGTGGCTGAGTTGGGTTAGATGCCATGGCATTAGACATTTCTTTCTACCCATATGTATTTTATGTAGCTTTTATGCACAATGAACTGTGGATGACGGTTTTGCTCGGTTTTGTGCCCGTTTTGTCGCTGGCTGCTCCCCAGTTGCTGCCATATATGAAAGTCCTTCTTATTTTTTCATCATCATCATCAAACATTTCCATTCTCCTTGAGGCTTGTACCTGCCCCATTCACAGGAACATGTCCCTGGCAGAGGAGCAGATTTTGCTCTTTAGCTGCTTGACGTTTAATCCATGTATTATCCGATGTTCTTAAGGTGCATGAGGCTAGAATCTAATCCTGTCATGACGCTGTGTCATTTATGCCGTCTCCATTGCAACATTTTCAAGTGCTTGGTCCAGTTACAACGTGACGCACTATGTATCTTGGCCAAGAAGTTCCAAGTGGTTCTTACTTTTCTTACTTGTGGTACGCCCAAAACTTGTTCCAGTGTTGAAAGCATCCAGACATTGGAAAGTATACAAACTCTGCCGCTGCCTTTCATTGTAAGATGTCTAATCTTCCATGCGTGTTTCCACAGAGCCATAAATACCTCTTCATTGTTGTATCCCCGATCTAATGCCAGGAGAAAATGAAGTCCCTTAGTCGGAAACCATTGCGTATGTTATTCCTGAATATACTGATCAACCAGAACATTACGGTCCATGTGACATTCAATATGGCACCTCATACTCAGTGGGGTAGATAATACCAGGCCAGGAAGGTGTCAGAACCCACAGTAGGACTGGTTGTCCATGTGGATCCCAAGGTCTAAAGTGTCAACAGTGAATATTTAAGAATCAAAACTTGACCATGGAGAAATGTGTTGGGGTGGGATGTAAAAAATACAGGCATCAGTGGTACAATCCAAAGGCGTGGGTCCAGGAGCCTTAGGGTGAGGGTGTAACAGAAAATGGGTCTTCATGAGTGCCCAGAAAATAGGGGCAATCTAAATGCTACAGGAAAGGGAAAATAAATGAGGGAAGGCTACAGTAAGGAGGTTGTCAGAGCCCACAGTAGCTTCTTGTGTACAGGACTGGTTGCCCATGTTGAACCTAAAGTCAAAAATGTATACAGTCAATAGTCAAGAATCGATACTCGACCATGGAGATGTTGGGTTGTGATTAGAGATGAGCGAGCACTAAAATGCTCGAGTACTCGTTACTCAGGTCGAACTTTTCCCGATGCACGAGTGCTCGTATCGAATAACGAACCCCATTAAAGTCAATAGGAGACTCGAGCATTTTTCACTGCAGATGTTTCCATACATCTGCAATGTGTTCTTCACACATATTGTTCTTCACATACTATTGTGAAGAACACCGTTCGGCACGCGTGCCTTGGGTAAGTTAGCAGATGTACGGAACATCTGGAATGTGTTCTTCACTGTGTTCTTCACTTAAATGATTCTGTGTTCACTGGGTTCACTGTTTCCATTGTATTCTTCACTGTTCTTCACTGTGTTTCGTTAAGTAAATGCTCGATCTCGAGCCGGCGAGATACTCGTTCGAGCAACGAGCTGTTTCGAGTACCCTAATACTCAAGCAAGCATCAAGCTCGGACGAGTATACTCGCTCATCTCTAGTTGTGATATAAAATCATGCAGATGACTGGGAGTCAATGGTACAATCCAAAGGGTGCGGGTGCAACAGAGAAGATGTCTAAGTGCTACAGGAAAGGGAAAATAAATGGGGAAAGGCCATAGAATTCGAGGAAATAGACAAAAGAGGGCATTATAAAGAGGCGCTATAGAGGGTGTCATTATACAGTTTTAGGAACACAGTATAGGGCATCATACTATGTGGGTGCCACTAGGGGGGGCAGAATGTAGGCCAATAAGTGGATAATTATACCTGAGGGTAGTGCTAGGGACAGGCCTTACAAAAAGGACATTTTTTGTACCTCTACCCTCCCAACAGTCCCTGTTAAAAAGTTATTTCAAGCAGCTGGTTCGGGGATACTTCAGTATGGGACAGGAGTTCTTAGAGGAGGAAGGGATTCATATAATCTCAAACGGATAAAAATGACTATAATAGGTTGAGTCTTGGTCCGGAGCTGTGTTTAGTTTGTGAAACTTAACCACCATATGGTCCATATTTGGTTAAATTAGTCTTCAAAACTGTGGTAACCTTCTTATATATGTTATCCATGGCCTCCTTTCTTCAAAAATCAACTTTTACAATTATGCCAATGAGCCGAAAGGGCTACCCTAGCCACTCTGTGATCTGGCTCTGCATACAGTTACACCGTCTCACCCTCCCCCATGCTTCCTCAGCACTTGTGCAATGAGTGCTTCCTGCTATAATGTCAGTGGTGAGGGAGTAGGGGGATGAGTGTAACAGTCTGTAGAGCCAAATCACAGAAGGACTGAATCTGACTCATTAGCATAATGGTAAAGTTGATTTTAGAATGAGAGACCATGGATAAAATATATAAGAAAATTACCAAGGTATGATGGGGGCCGGATCTATGGAGTAAAGTGTTTAGTGTTATCAATGATGGATTTTGATGGTAAATTTCCTTTAAGGGTTTTTTTGGGTCCCAGGGAAAAACCCCATTAAGGGTTGAAGCAGAGGCTCGGCTAACATTTTCCAGTGGGAAGGGTAAAAATAACTCCTCCCTAAACGCACTTTGTGAGGAGTATTTTGTACCCGAGGGTAGGAGTATGAAATTTCGGTAATACACATAGTCACACCCTCACACCACACACACTCACAACTCCACAGCACAACTCCCCTCAACGCACGACACACTCACGGGCACACACACAACACTGCACACACTCCCCGACACAGCAGGAGCACACACTCACACTGCACACACCACACTCCGCACCAACACACTCTCCACACTCTCACAGCATGCACACCTACATCACAACCACACTCTCACACTGCACACACACACTACACTCACCCGGCACTGCTCTTAGGCCCTGTCGATCACAAACGCAGGCAGCTGCGGCAGGTAGAGATGGAGCAGGAACAGGGGAGCAGCAGCTTCGTGGCCCACATGCAGGGCGTAACTCGAAAGGCTGGGCCCATGACAAACTTCTGCATGGGGCCAGCCTCTTCTAGTTACGGCCTGCATGTGGGCCACGAAGATGCTGCTCCCCGTCTGCTCCATCTCTACCTGCCCGCAAGCTGCCTGCGTTTGTGATCGACGGGCCTAAGAGCAGTGCCAGGTGAGTGTAGTGTGTGCTGTGCAGTGTGCGGTGTGTTGTGAGTGTAGTGTGGCGCTGCTGTGACGTGTGCGCGTGCAGGGGCACACGGACAGTAGTGAGGGGTGAGAGCTTACCCCCTCACCTACATACAGCATGTACACACATACAGTATAAAATACAGACACAACGCACAGCATACACAACAACAAATCAACTACAGTTCGTATGGCATAAACACCACCACAGCATATTCATAACTACAAGTGCCCATCACATATTTGCGGACTCGCCATACCTCACACATCATATTCACTATACACCCTCACAGTGACACACACACCATACACTCACACAGCAATATTCTACACCTCAACAGGTGCAAAACACCATTCACCCGCACACGCCGTACACTCACACCATCGACCTATTCATACACGAAAGTGCCACACACCACATACCACTCCCACAGCATTTATACACTCACGGACACAAAACATACACGTCACACAGCATATTCATTCAACACTCACAGTGCACACACACCGCCATACACTCACAACAGAATATTCATACACACATCTCTCGTGCACACCACCCATTACACTCACACACGCATATTCATACACGCACGTGACCAACAACAAAACCGTATCACTCACAGTGCAAATGCACATACCATGCACAAACAGCCCCATACCCCACAACATTGCACACAGCAACATACAACTACACAGGTGCACACACACCATATACACCAACACAGCACACACACCACAACCCACACACTACACACAGACAGCAGCAACTCAGTACAATCACAGGACACAAACACAGACATGCACAACAACCATACACACAGCAACATAACATAGAGGGACCTACAGTCGGCTTCTGTCGCTTCGGTGCAGCAGGAGCAGGAAGCAGAGAAGCGAGGGCGAGCTATAGTGAGCCAACAGCGTACGAGGGGGGAGGGGGATCAGGGGTATACCGCAGAGTGGTGAAAGAGCGGCAGTGGTGACAGCCCCACCCACCCCTTACTGATGGGCCCGCGTCCCTCAATGGCGACGCGAGCGACGGTAACGCCAACTGCCCACATGTCTACCCCTGGGGTGGTGCTCTCCACTCACGGCCCGCCCCAGGTAACCGTGTCCCGCTGAACGGCCGCCTGCGCGCGCTGCGATCGCGCTATAACTGACATTTACCTTGCAGCGCGCGCCGGGCCGTTCTGCCTGGCTGCTAACAACAGGGAATATTGGCCAAGCGTAAATTTACAATGCAATTATTTTGGGGGGGTATGGCGCTCTCAAGACGTTATAGAGTCGGGTGAGAGTTAATTGACGACCTTGTGAGTTGGTCTAAGGAACAACCAAAATTAGAACTAGGGGACGTTTATGAAGCACGGCACTCCATTTTGGGTTTTGCCACTTAGATTATTTAAAGGCTGTGATCTTTTGACCCTCTTCTGTATACTGTAAATGGCGTCTGCGAATCGTTACTTTTCTGGTGTAGAATTGTGCTAAAGCCTGTGCTTTGTGCATGCTATTGGTAGAGCGCAAGCGCTGGGGAGTTTCTGGCCCATGCTGGCCCACTCTGCAGTCTGGTATCATTACCATGTTGGAGGAAATTCCCCTCCGGTCCTCTGCCAGCCAATTCGACTATTTCACACATATTCTTAAAACCCCCGTAAAACCCGTTTTAATCATCGTCCACTGTGACAAAATCTGTGTAAAGTCTTATCATGTAAACTTAGCTTTTGTGTTGGGGCCAGTCAAGAAACAAGGAGGCTAGGATGGCAATGCCACAAACTTGGGGCTCATTACCTAAGGTCCGATCGGTTGGCATTTCCCGTCGGTACTTCCCGATTTTTCAGTTTTTGTGCGCGAATTCCGCTGGGATTTTGGCGCACTGCGATCGATTTTGTCGGCAATCCGCGCTTGGTGGGGGGGGGCTTTCCGTGACAGAAATCTGGGGGTGTGGCCAGCAGACAACCCGATGGATTTGGAAAAAACACACACAGAAGTGTAAAGGCGATTTGTGTTGCAAGACACAAGCAATCTACATGGCAGACCAGGGAAGAAGCAGGGTGAACTCCGTGGACCGTCGGGTAAAGTAAATGAGCCGCCATTATGTTGCTCTACCATACTTACAAGGGTCGTAATTACGTGTAGCAACCATAGCAGTCTGCTATTGGGCCCACAGTGTCAGTATCCCCAACTTCCAACCTGTACCCAAATAATTGAGGATTTGCACCATTATATAGCATATGGGGCTCTATTTACTAAGGGTCCCCAAGGTCCCCGCATTTAATGTCGGGTTTTCCCGGACCGTTTTTTGGGCAATCGCAGCCCCCAGGGAATTGTGTCTCGTACGTGATTCGGGAGGCTTTCACAAGTATTTTGGAACAGCCGTGCTCGCTTTCCGTACGGATGTGACTAAGCACGGGATTTACATTAAATTTGTTGGTACATCCATGCACTTACGTAACACCGGGAGGAAGAATGGTGAACCCTGGCTACACATTGTACAGGCAGTCAAATACACGTATGTTGTCCATATATCGCTGTTGTACTGTATTTCTGTATCTGTGATGTGTATATGCTGTATTTGTATATACAGTATGGGGCATCTTTTATCGACTGTGCGGGCGAGAGGCCCTGAAATAAATCGCAAATGTAAGCTGAATTGCTAGCACTTTGTGATTTATTTGCCCTCGGCTGACCGAGCGGAAGGGCACACGGCCCCGTCCGTGATGTGGGCCTGCATTGATTGGGCGTTACTGTCCCCTCGCAGCCCACTCGCTGAATAAACTCCTCCACAGCCTCCTGCCCTGATACTAAGAGGTTTCCGGCTCTTGTGTTTGCCGCGTGAATATGCATGAGCCACCCGTGTATGAATAAATATTCCCCTATTTTGTTTATATCGCTTTACTTTACATGGCCACTGTACGTGTTATATATGTTTTGTATGTGTGCACATTATGCATAAATGTGAGATTGTAACTGCCATGTGTGAGTATACGAATATGTAGCATTTTTTAATTACATAGTTCCTACTTTCTAGTACTAGATCCAAGTCAGTCAAGACCAACATTTTTTTTCCATAGACTGAAACATTGACTTCCTGTGTCCTTGGCCATTGGCCCTCGGCAGAGACGAATGTTTTTTGCATGCCCTGGGAATACTGTTTTTACCAGCTACACATCACAGGCTTCATATAAAATTCCAATAAGGTAAATAACCCTCTTCTTTTAATTAACCGTGCTCTGGCAGTCTCTGCTTTGTTTTTCCTGTCGTAGGCGGGCTGGAGCGTTACAGTGTAACTAGGTAGCGCCAAGGGCGAGGCGAATTTATGATATCATTTCATTAATATTTTCAACTTCTTAACTAAACTTACCATCTCTTCCCAGATCCCAAATGAGAGGCGCGTATGCAGTGCACAGTCAATGCTGCTCCCACGTGGAGCTCTCGACTATATTATAACACTGTAGCAGGACTAACACTTCAAGGCTTACGATTTCTCCGAGCTCGGAATGAAGTCGGCTTGTCCAGCGAGAGAGAAAAAGTCCTCTCTCCCTTCTGGTTTCTTGCCAGGAACTGTCACATTAATATATTGACCTGCCATGTACAATCTATTAACACAGAACGTAAGAAAACATTGCACTTATTAGATGCCTCTAGGTGTCCCATTTCAGCAGCTTTAATGAGTCGGAACTGTCAATAACACTACAGAGTCTTGCACAATTCGCTTTTTCCTTCAGTTCTTCTCTGTATTTTTTCCCCTCCAGTACAATGTGACGCTCACATTCCCGTGTGCTTTCCCGCTTATAAAAGAAGAACTTTTTCCTTTGTTTTGAAAAATTCCAGAGCTTTCTTCTCTGATTAAATTTTGTCATATACCGGCATCCCCTACTTAGGACACTCGATTTACAGATGACCCCCTTAGTTAATCAGACAGAGCTCTCCCTCTTCCCACTGTGATACCTTCTGGTGATCAGCAGGACAAGCGATGTAATAAGAGTCTTTAATTTGATACTATTCCTGGTCCAATACAAGCGAACACCTTTTGTGAAATGCCAATTCGTCAACAGGGACAAAAACATTTTTGATTTGGATCCTACACGTTATCAAATATAAGTCGGTATCCCAGCCTTACTAAAATTCACCAACTTAAGTAGCAACCTAAGAACCTATCCTCCACGTAAGCCGGGACTTGTCTTGTACAGTACAAGGCAGTCCCCGAGTTCTGTACAAAGATGTTCTGTAGTTGTTCTCTAAGTTGTCACTTTCTGTGTGTAATACGGAACTGTATATTTTTCCTTCTAGTGTAAACCCAGCTAAAAAAAACTGTTTGTGGGTCTCTGCTGAACCAATTTATTTTAAAATGTTGGGTTGTCATGAGAACCAGATTATACACCTAAGCTTAACTAACGACACCAGTGTGGATAAACTGGTGTACAAGCTGATCATTTGTAGCAGCCTAGTCGGCACTACCAGTTACAAGATCTACATACACCCACAGCCGAGGTCCGTTTGTAACTAGGAGGGCTTGGCTTGCGTAAGGATTGGCATGTTCTTGAAGTAGGGTGGATCGCTTGCTCTTACACTTAGATTACACTTTTATGTCTCATGCGAGTATCTCCTTAAAGGAGGTGGCCCCATCCAACCTGAGATCCCATAAGGTGGGCAAATTACTGGCTTAGTCGACTGTAGTGTAATATATAATGTGGACCCAGTGATGTTCAGCGGTAGCCAGCAAGTCTTACATTTTAGCAATGTCAGGGGCTCTTTGACAGAGCTTTGGTATTATTGCTCCTCTAGAGGGCCTACGTGTACGATGATAGCAGGGTGCCTCTTTTTCGTGTTCGCTGGTCCTGGAACACACGTTTTGACACTCCAGACAGGTTTTTCCTAACTTCCTTTTACATGGCGCACACAGGTATTTAGTTCCATCTTAATCGTGTTTCCTCATATGTGGGGACTAAGGAGTGGTCTATATCACACATTTCAGCAACCCAACAGCCTCCCTAACATGGGGGAAAGTTGGGTGCCCACTCATCAGAAATTTAATACATGTACAAGACCTCTTTATGGTTGTTTTTCGTACTAGAACAATGTTCAGAACTAAATAAAACCACTGTAAAGTGTCGTTATATTCAATTATTACAAAGTCTCCGAACACCCAACGACGCACCACACATTCGCACATATCTCTTATTAACTGTCAAATGAACCAGCAAGTCGACCACTGCCCTGGTTCTCAAGTGTGTAGTGGCTGGAGCCAAGTCCACTACCCAAGTTAGTGCCTACGGGAAATGAATGTACGCTCCATGCAACGTAAACCCTGGTCTAGACAACTACAAATGAGCATAGCACTGTCCTCTCCTCTTTTCCTTCTTTCTGTTTGTCAGCTTCTAAAACAGCAGTCCGATAAGTATCTGCCTTAGGTGTTTAACCCATAATTCTAATATTTAACGGACTTCTACTGGATAGGTCTACCCAAATAGACTTATGTGATTGTTGCAAAGTGGGCGCTCACACTTTTAAAAAAGGTCCCACTGCGACAATTGTTTTGGGTCCAGGCTATTATTAACCGTCCATCGTTCTCGACTTGGCAACTATCCTCATCCATAATGATAAAGCGGGCCCGTGCCACATGTAGGAGACATATCACCGTGCCTAAACCCTCGTGGTGCCGTGATTGTGCCCGACTACACAACATGCGTGGGGCTTAGAGTGCAGGTCTATGTTATTTCAGGAGTCCGAGGAATAAGCCACTGCTCGGAACCTTCTATTAGGTTTTGACAGTTTGGCCCTCCAGGGTGGAAAGAAGATCTTGCTTTTCAAACCTAAATTTCTTAAGCAAACCATGTTCTTAGAAGTAGTCTAACCTTTGATAAGAGTTTGAAGATTATTATATATATGGTCAGTTTTGTGGCATGTACGTGTGACATGAGAATTAATTTTTTTTTACCGCACCTAAAAACGGAGTACAAATTTTTCTAAATATTGAATATTTTGGTAAAATGATGACATTGAGAAATACAACTGACTCCACAAAAAACAAGCCCTTCTACCAGGACCAAGCATAAAAGCAAAGTAAAAATTCCAATTCTCCGCGAGGCCAAAATTACTGGATTGTGTACTACCTTCCAAACTACATTTTTGTTCTGGGTAGGCTCTTCTTTTGGGGGGACATCCCGATACATACTTTTTTACTAACCACAGAGCAAGGTGAGCTGTGATACGTGCTCTTGCCACAAGACTGTTATAACTTGGCTGAGATATTATTGAAGTCTCATGTTCAAGAGAGGTCCTGTACATAAAATATGTCGGGAGCTCACTCGTATTTTGTACTGCAGACTAGAACTGTTGTTTCTCTGTGTGCATGTATCTTAATCTATTGAAAGATTCCATGGGGGTTTATCTAGGACCACTATAGTAACGTGGGGTCTCCGGTTCCCAAAGGAATTTTTTCCTTGCTTTTTTCCAATGGTATCAGCCTTGCATTGTTTTTGCATTTTTCTGGATCAACACATTGGGGTCATTACTAAGGGCCCAATTCGCGTTTCCCCGACGTGCCTACCCCGATAATTCCGTCGATTGCGAGTCCTATTCTTTTCGACCATTAATTGCTCAATCCGGAAGTTGTCCTGGCGTACGCGGCCGCAGAAGGTGTCTGCTATGTTGACTCACTGCGAGCACCGTCGTGCATGCACGCGACGGAACTCCGGGCCGGTCACCCCTGGCCGAGCGAAAACTCCGACGGATTCGGCAAGCACAACCAATTGTGATAGCTCTAACACTAGCCGCATATTCGAAACACAATAACCAGTGTCGCTTGGACGTCTTACCCGCTCACTTTGTCGGCTGGTGAAGAACACCCGGTGCACATCAAGTGCGTCTCAGATGCTTTTCAGCGGCAGCAGCGCCACCCTGGTGCACCTTCGGAGCGAACTAACCTTAGTGATCCCGGCCGGACCCGAATCTACCAACGAGAACGCTGCCGCTGATCGCAAATGGACCGGGTAGTAAAATCTGCCCCAATGTAATGTATAGGTTTGGACTTGATGGACTGATGTCTTTTCCATCCTTTTTTCTATATACTAAACCTAACCTATTAACCTTAAACACTTGTGCCTAAATTGTAACTTTTTTCTTGCAAGGAAACCATAAATCTGACCGAAGAAATGAAAATTCAGAAAATCTGTCGAGAGATACTGGGGCTTGCTATAAACAACGCTCCACGCTTTTATATGCGGTAGGCCATCTGACAAAATAACATCTCGTATTGTTTTTATTTAACAATTTTTGTGTTTGGTTGTTTTGGACAGCTGACCATAAAACACTCCGCGCGTAGGTGGGTGTCACAATGTTTTCGCCAGCGTTTGCTCTGTCAGTAAGCAGTAGTCGGAGACTTTCATGTGATTAGTCTGGAGTAGTGAACTTACGGGTGGTTTTGAAGGAGTGGAGAATGATTTAGGATTACTTAAAAAGTGATGGATGACTTGCCAATACTCGGGGTGAAATTTGGTATGTTGATATAATGTCAGAGCTACGCAAGAACAGACACATTTAAAATGATGAAAGGGTTTAAGAAACGCTAATGATATCACAGATTCTCAGTTTTGGTGACCACAGTGGACTGAGCTGTAAGCCTGGCACTGCTCCACAGAACTTTCCTTTCCAAACATTTTTTTTTCAGAACAAGTGTATTTCCTGTTTTAAAAAAAACAAAAAACAAAAGTCCCAAATAAGTTGCTTTGTTATAAAATGTAAGTAGTTTTAACAAGTATTAATTAATACGAGTATTTATAACAGAATTGGTAAGTTTATAGAATTAAAAAAACATAATCATTCTATGATTAATACTTACCTTTATGCTCCCTACAGGGCGAATTACAGCTATACGGATCTGTGCTTCTGTAGTTTGGTTCAAAACTTAACTTTAATTCTTTTATTTAAATCAAAGTTCAAGGCCTTGGGGGTGTCACCAGAGGCCCCTCCGATCTTGGGTCTGCTGGTTTCTTACATACACAATGAGGAACACTCTCCCCCTTCCCCCTGCGCCCTCTGCACTAGCCCCACCGTCCCCCAGTAAAAAAGACAGAACCCTGTGCTGCCACGAGATACAAGCATGCATAGGAAGGGGGAGAGTTCAGTGAAGCAGGAATGAGAGAAAAGTGCTCTGGGCACTGTAAGAAACCATTATGTATGATTTTGTGGTTAGTATAATAATAATTCTTTATTTATATAGCGCCTACAGATGGCATCGCTCAAAAAGCATGTCAAATTGTGCCCTGTCCCAATGGGGCTCACATCAACAACTAACAGTAATGTTGTGGAGTGTGGGAAGGAACCACGAGGACCCGGAGGAAACCCACGCAAAACGGAGGAGCCATACAAACTCTTTGCAGATGTTGACCTGGGTGTATTCGGAACCCCAGTGACGCTCTAGCATGGCCCAAGTGCTAACCTCACTCACTCACCGTGCCCGCTCCCTGTCCGCATAGGTATATTTGTGTTGGCTTCCGATTCCTGCCATTATTCTGACTCATTAGCATAATGGTAAAGTTGATTTTAGAAGGAAGGAGGCCATGGATAACATATATAAGAAAATTACCAAGGTATGGGGGCCTGGATCTATGAGTAAATGTGTTTAGTGTATCATGATGGATTTTGATGGTAATTTCCTTTAAGGGTTTTTTGGGGTCTCCAGGAAAACCCCATTAAGGGTTGGAAGCAGAGGTCGCACTAACATTTTTCCAGAAGGGTAAAAATACTCCTCTCACCATTTTTGAGGAGTAAAGTGGGAGGGAAAGAGGGTGAGATATGGAATGAGAAGGGGTAATGGCAGAGGTCGCACTAACATTTTTCCAGAAGGGTAAAAATACTCCTCTCACCATTTTTGAGGAGTATTTTTACCCGAGGAGGAGTATGAAAATTTCGGTAATACACAGAACACAGCATACACTACACGCACACACACAGAACACAGCACACACTACACGCACACACACCATTTTTGAGGAGTATTTTTACCCGAGGAGGAGTATGAAAATTTCGGTAATACACATAGCACACTCACACAGCACACACTCACGGCACACAACACAACACCGCACACACTCCCCACTCACACTGCACACACTCCCCTCTCACAGCACACACCACAACACCGCACACAACACACTCTGCACACACTACACTCACAACACACACTCACACGGCACTGCTCTTAGGCCCCGTCGATCACAAACGCAGGCAGCTGCGGGCAGGTAGAGATGGAGCAGGACGGGGAGCAGCAGCTTCGTGGCCCACATGCAGTGGCGTAACTAGAAGAGGCTGGGCCCCATGACAAACTTCTGCATGGGGCCGGTGCACTGTGAGTGTATGAATATGCTGTGTGAGTGTATGGCGTGTGCGGGTGCACTGTGAGTGTATGAATATGCTGTGTGAGTGTATGGCGTGTGAGGGTGTGTGTGCACTGTGAGTGTATGAATATGCTGTGTGGGTGTATGTGCTGTGTGTGTTTATGCTGTACGTATGCGTATTTGTTTTGTGTATGCAGCGTGTCTGTATATACTGTATATGTGTACATGCTGTATGTATGAGGGGGTAAGCAGCGCTCGCCCCCTCCTCCTGTCCCGTGTGCCGCCGTGTACGCGTCGCCCTAAGGGGAAGGGGGGCCCCATGCAGAAGTTTGTCATGGGGCCCAGCCTCTTCTAGTTACGCCACTGCATGTGGGCCACGAAGCTGCTGCTCCCCGTCCTGCTCCATCTCTACCTGCCCGCAACTGCCTGCGTTTGTGATCGACGGGGCCTAAGAGCAGTGCCGGGTGAGTGTAGTGTGTGCTGTGCAGTGTGAGTGTGTGTTGTGAGTGTAGTGTGTGCAGTGCTGTGAGTGTGTGCAGAGTGTGTGCTGTGTGTGGTGTTGTGGTGTGTGCTGTGAGAGGGGAGTGTGTGCGGAGTTGTGTGCAGTGCTGTGAGTGTGTGCTCTGCTGTGAGTGGGGAGTGTGTGCGGTGTTGTGTTGTGTGCCGTGAGTGGGGAGTGTGTGCTGTGAGTTGTGAGTGTGTGTGTTGTGTGAGTGTGCTATGTGTATTACCGAAATTTTCATACTCCTCCTCGGGTAAAAATACTCCTCAAAAATGGTGAGAGGACTATTTTTACCTTTCTGGAAAAATGTTAGAGCGACCTCTGTCTTCAATGTACTCCCCCAAGCAGCTGGCAGATCTTCCCACTTCTTATAAGGACTATGCAGATGTTTTCTCTCAAAAGCAAGCAGAGATTCTGCCACTGCACCGTCCCTATGACTGTCCCAATGACCTGCTGCCGGGTACATTTCCTCCACGAGGTTGGGTAAACCCGTAATCTTTGCCCGTAATCGCGGCTATGGAGGCCTACATCAAGGAGAATTTGCAGAAGGGATTCATCCGATTCAGCCTCAAAGTCACGGTGAAAAACTGCTACCCTTTGCCTCATCACTGAACTTTTTGATCGCCTACGGGGTGCCAAGGTTTTCACCAAGCTAGATCTGCTGGGGGCATATAAACTCATCTGCATCTGTGAAGGAGGTGAATGGAAGACAGTCTCGTGATGGGCATTTTGAGTATCTTGTAATGCCCTTTGGACTTCTGCAATGCTCCAGCGGTGTTCCAGGAAATCGTCAATGATATCTTAAGAGACTTGCTCTACACTTGTGTTGTTGTCTTGGACGATATTCTGGTGTTTTCTCCTGACATACTGTCTCATCAGTTAGTAACTAATTTTGGTAGCAAAACTATCAGTTTGAAAAAGTGAACATTTTGAATTGTATTACTGGATAAAGTGACACATGCTGGTTTTGAAAAATAGGCCTTGGTCATTAAGGCTCAAATGGTCACTAAGGGGTTAAATGCTGTCAGGGATGAAACCTGTCTATGGAAAAGAAGGAAGGGGGTGAAGGCTTTATCGGGTCCAACACTTCTCTACACTCTTAGTGTGCCCAAGGTATCTTTCCATTAGGTACCAATCTGTAAGAGTGAAAGGTGACACTTTCTGCGACTTGTCAGAAAGGCAATGAATAATAAAAGGCTTCCATTTAGTGAAAAAGTCTTTGACCTAGGTGCTTTTGTCACGTTCAGTTTCTATGCGTTCTATATGAAACAACTTCCTAAGCTGATCAATGATCTTGGTTTTTAACAGGACATCATGTTGTAACTATTGTTGTAGAATACATCTCTTTGTGACTATATAGATTACTTGGAAAAGTCTTGGGAAGAGGGAGGTTGGCCTATTTATCATAGAGGGTATCCTCCTGGCAGTGAAAAAGATGACTAGTCCGATGCAGCGGGATGTTGCCCCTCCATAGAACCGCACACAGAGCACTAATCTGTTCCCAGAGATTCCTAACAGATAAGCTCATCGCCTGTCAAGTTATTCTTGATTGGACAGTTGTGATTATATTTTTGGGCTTGGATAATTCAGCGGGCCATGGGTTATTCACTCAATTTATATTTTCTCCAGATGGCTAAGTTAGGTCTTCAGAAATCTGTCTTCATTTTATGCACCTTTTTTCGTGAGAACTGAGCATGTCATAAAAATACAGATCATAGAAAAATATTCAACTAATAAAACTTACACTCTCTCTTACACATTTACGGGGTAACACATTTTTATTTTAATGATCTCCAATGACATCTAGGCTAGCTACTTTATTTGAGACATTCGGCTGTAAATGACAGTCAACAGAGTTGTAGAACAGCAGGAAGGCAAGAGCTGCAGGATAATCTTAGGAAAGAAAGTGAGGCAGATTAGTGAGATGTTGAAAAAGAATCTCACTGGCAAACTGAAATGTCCAGGCCTCCTGCTAGGAATTTCATGTTTCTTCAATATATTTTTTTTATTACCAAAAGTCAGTTGCAGAAATGTAGAGGATTTTTGAAAATACCAGCACATAGCCTTTATTATTCATTCAAGAAGATCTTAAATGATCCTTGTGGCTTGAGGAATAACATATAAAAGATGTCCACAATGTTCTGCTAAATTGAACATAATTCCAATGCTACTTAGAGGTTCTTCAGTAATAATAAATTGAATTTGTAGTTCAAATATAACCTAGAATATTCCTGCATGTGCTGCAGCCATCTAAGGCCTCATGCACATCAACGTATGGGGGAACTTGATCCGACCACAAAATTTGCAGACATGTATAGCACCCGGTCACGATGTCTCACTGTACCGTGATTGAGCTGGAAAATACTTGGAATGCCAAAAGGGGCGTTTTAGTGCTTAGTCTGACCGCGCACCACAATTCTATATAATTTGTCACAATTCTGTTTGCACCACAATTCTACAGCATGAACGAAGTGACCAAAAAAAAATAAAAAATTGGCGAACACTTCCCGAGCAGCGCAGGGGGCACTAGATTAATGAAGAGCTTGTACAATAATTCATGAATCAGGTCCACCCTGCACACTACACAGGCATAGTCAGCAGGAGGTCAGGACAGGTAGCTCAGGATCAGAGTTGGGGATGTAGAAGAAGGTGTAGACATGCAGATGTGTAGACAGGCGGCATGGAATCGAGGTCACAACCAATAATCTCAAGGGTCTCAAAACAAGCTTTCTCTCAGGCATCAAGGCACAAAGATCCGGCAGGGTTCAAAGGAAGAGGCAGAGCTATATAGCGGCAGTGGCTGGCCAGCCTTTGTGTAGTCATATACTTGTGTATTATGTGTGTGGATCAGTCCTATCTGTATACTGCAATGTGTTTACCTTGTTGTGTTGTTATATAATTGTGTATTATGTGTGTGGATCAGTCCTAGCTGTATACTGCAATGTGTTTACCTTGTTGTGCACTCCCCACTCACAGCACACACTCACGGCACACACCACAACACCGCACACACTCCCCACTCACAGCACACACTCACGGCACACACCACAACACCGCACACAACACACACTCACAGCGCACATTCTGCACACACTCACAGCACTGCATACACTACACTCACAACACACACTCACAACACACACTCACACTGCACTGCTCTTAGGCCCCGTCGATCACAAACGCAGGCAGCTGCGGGCAGGTAGAGATGGAGCATGACGGGGAACAGCAGCTTCGTGGCCCACATGCAGTGGCGTAACTAGAAGAGGCTGGGCCCCATGACAAACTTCTGCATGGGGCCCCCCTTCCCCTTAGGGCGACGTGTGCGCCGTCGTGTGCACAGCGGGCACACGGGACAGGAGGAGGGGGTGAGTGCAGCTTACCCCCTCATACATACAGCATGTACACACATACAGTATATACAGACACGCTGCATACACAAAACAAATACGCATACGTACAGCATAAACACACACAGCATATTCATACACTCACAGTGCACACACACCCGCACACACCATACACTCACACAGCATATTCATATACTCACAGTGCACACACACCATACACTCACACAGCATATTCATACACTCACAGTGCACACACACCATACACTCACACAGCATATTCATATACTCACAGTGCACACACACCATACACTCACACAGCATATTCATACAC
>CM033649.1:77825116-77839072 GCA_019512145.1 Engystomops pustulosus
ACCATACACTCACACAGCATATTCATACACTCACAGTGCACACACACCATACACTCACACAGCATATTCATACACGCACAGTGCACACACACCATACACTCACACAGCATATTCATACACGCACAGTGCACACACACCTGCACACACCATACACTCACACAGCATATTCATACACTCACAGTGCAACTGCACATACCATGCACAAACAGCCCATACTCTCACACAGCACATACACACACCATATACACACCACAGCACACACAGCACAGCACACACATAGAGGGACTTACAGTCGGCTGTCTGTCGCATTCAGGCGGAGGAGCCGGGGAGCAGAGGAGTCGAGGGGAGCGGAGGAGCCGAGCAGCGGACGAGGGGGTCAGGGGAGAGCGGAGAGCTGGGGAAAGAGTGGCATTGGTGACAGCCACTCCCCCCCCCCTTCTGATGGGCCCGGTCTCAATGGCGACCGCGGACGGTATGCCACTGCCCACATGTCTCCCCTGGGGCGGGTGCTCTTACTCCGGCCTGCCCTTAGTCACGTGTCCCGCTGAGCGGTCCAGCGCACGCTGTGATCGCGCTACTGACATTTAACTCATTTGCAGCGCGCGCTGAACCGCTCAGCCTGCGCGCTACAGGGAATAATTGCCAAGCGTAACTTTACGCATGGCAATTATTTTGGGGGGTAATGGCGCCTCATCACGCGTCTATGACGCGTGGTGAGGCGTTAATGCGACCTCTGATTGAAGACATTACGGACACCGGATGCAGAGGCATGAGACAGGGAGAATATTCATACACTCACAGTGCACACACACCGTACACTCACAGTGCAACTGCACATACCATGCACAAACAGCCCATACTCTCACACAGCACATACACTCACAGGGCGCACACACACCATATACACAACACAGCACACACACACACCACAGCACAGCACATGCACAACACATGCACACAGCACATACATAGAGGGACTTACAGTCGGCTGTGTCGCATTCGGGCGGAGGAGCCGGGAAGCAGAGAAGCCGATGGGAGCGGAGGAGCAGAGGAGTCGAGGGGAGCGGAGGAGCAGAGGACACTCACAGTGCACACACACCCGCACACACCATACACTCACACAGCACATTCATACACTCACAGTGCACACACACCCGCACACACAGCATATTCATACACTCACAGTGCACATACACTCACACAGCATATTCATACACTCACAGTGCACACAGCACATACACTCACAGTGCAACCGCACATACCCTGCACAAACAGCCCATACTCTCACACAGCACATACACTCACAGGGCGGACACACACACACCATATACACAACAAAGCACACACACACCACAGCACAAACACTCACAGTGCACACAGCACATACACTCACAGGGCAGACACACACACACCATATACACAACAAAGCACACACACACCACAGCACATACATTCACAGTGCACACAGCACATACACTCACAGGGCGCACAGACACACCATATACACAACACAGCGCACACACACCACAGCACATACACTCACAGTGCACACAGCACATACACTCACAGGACGTGCACACACACCATATACACAACACAGCACATGCACAACACATACACACAGCACATACATAGAGGGACTTACAGTCGGCTGTCTGTCGCATTCGGGCGGGGCGGAGGAGTAGAGGAACCGGAGAGCCGAGGAGTGGAGGAGCCGGGAAGCAGAGAGGCCGAGGGGAGCGGAGGAGCAGAGGAGTCTAGGGGAGCGGAGGAGCGGAGGGGAGCGGACAAGGGTGGAGGGAGTCAGGGGAGAGCGGAGAGCTGGGGAAAGAGCGGGCAGCAGGGAGAGGCAGAACGCATGACTGGGGGCCCGGGCCGTGACAGACAAGAGGCATTAGTGACAGCCCCGGCCCAGGTCTCAGTGGCGACTGCTGCGATCGCGGATGGTATGCCACTGGTACTGTAAGTGAACTGTATAAAAATATAGAGCATGTGCTATTTTCTAATGTATTTCCATTCCATATGCCGCATAGAAGTCTGGAAGCTGGAAGCTCCTCAGAGATTTTGGTCGATATTGACATGATGGCATCACACAGTTGCCGCAGATTTGTCGGCTGCACATCCATGATGCGAATCTCCCGTTCCACCACATCCCAAAGATGCTTTATTGGATTGAAATCTGGTGACTGTGGAGGCCATTTGAGTACAGTGACCTCATTGTCATGTTCAAGAAACCAGTCTGAGATGATTCCAGCTTTATGACATGGCGCATTATCCTGCTGAAAGTAGCCATCAGATGTTGGGTACATTGTGGTCATAAAGGGATGGACATGGTCAGCAACAATACTCAGGTAGGCTGTGGCGTTGCAACGATGCTCAATTGGTACCAAGGGGCCCAAAGAGTGCCAAGAAAATATTCCCCACACCATGACACCACCACCACCAGCCTGAACCGTTGATACAAGGCAGGATGGATCCATGCTTTCATGTTGTTGACGCCAAATTCTGACCCTACCATCCGAATGTCGCAGCAGAAATCGAGACTCATCAGACCAGGCAACATTTTTCCAATCTTCTACTGTCCAATTTCAATGAGCTTGTGCAAATTGTAGCCTCAGTTTCCTGTTCTTAGCTGAAAGCAGTGGCACCCGGTGTGGTCTTCTGCTGCTGTAGCCCATCTGCCTCAAAGTTCGACGTACTGTGCGTTCAGAGATGCTCTTCTGCCTACCTTGGTTGTAACGGGTGGCGATTTGAGTCACTGTTGCCTTTCTATCAGCTCGAACCAGTCTGCCCATTCTCCTCTGACCTCTGGCATCAACAAGGCATTTCCGCCCACAGAACTGCCGCTCACTGGATGTTTTTTCTTTTTCGGACCATTCTCTGTAAACCCTAGAGATGGTTGTGCGTGAAAATCCCAGTAGATCAGCAGTTTCTGAAATACTCAGACCAGCCCTTCTGGCACCAACAACCATGCCACGTTCAAAGGCACTCAAATCACCTTTCTTCCCCATACTGATGCTCGGTTTGAACTGCAGGAGATTGTCTTGACCATGTTTACATGCCTAAATGCACTGAGTTGCCGCCATGCGATTGGCTGATTAGAAATTAAGTGCTCACAATGTACACACACCATATACACTCACAGCGCAACCGCACACACCATACACAAACAGCACTCACTCACACAGCATATTCATATACTCACAGTGCACACACACCATACACTCACAGTGCAACTGCACATACCATGCACAAACAGCCCATACTCTCACACAGCACATACACTCACAGGGCGCACACACACCATATACACAACACAGCACACACACCACATACACACCACAGCACATACATAGAGGGACTTACAGTCGGCTGTCTGTCGCATTCGGGCGGAGGAGTAGAGGAACCGGAGAGCCGAGGAGCAGAGAAGCCGAGGAGAGCGGAGGAGCCGGGAAGCAGAGAAGCCGAGGGGAGCGGAGGAGTCGAGGGGAGCGGAGGAGCAGATGAGTCGAGGAGCCGAGCAGCGGACGAGGGGGGAGGAGGTCAGCGGAGAGCTGGAGAAAGAGCGGCATTAGTGACAGCCCCGGCCCCCCCTTCTGATGGGCCCAGTCTCAATGGCGACCGCGGATGGTACGACACTGCCCACATGTATCCCCTGGGACGGGTGCCCTCACTCCGGCCCGCCCCTAGTCACATGTCCCGCTGAGCGGTTCGGCGCACGCTGTGATCGCGCTACTGACATTTACCTCATTTGCAGCGCGTGCTGAACCGCTCAGCCTGCCCGCTACAGGGAATAATTGCCAAGCGTAACTTTACGCATGGCAATTATTTTGGGGGGGTAATGGCGCCTCATCACGCGTCTATGACGCGTGGTGAGGCGTTAATGCGACCTCTGGTGATATCCTTAATTTGTTCCATAAATCTGACTTTAAAATCTCTGCCTACAGTGGTAGCAACCATAGCAGCTGCTATGGGGCCCACAGTGTCAGGTAGCCCCATCTTCCAACCTGACACCAAAGAATGGAGGATTTGCACCATTATATACATATGGGGCTTATTTACTAAGGGTCCCAAGGCCGCATTTATGTCGGGTTTCCCGACTTTTTGGGCATCGCACCAGGGATTGTGTCGTACGTGATCGGATTTTGGAACATCCGTGCTCGCTTTCCGACGGATTGGACTAAGCACGGGATTTAACATTTAAATTTGTGTCACATCCAATGCACTTACGTACACCGGGAGGAAGATGGTGAACCCTGGCTACACATTGTACAGCATAATAAGTATGTAACATATATGTGTTGTACTGTATATATGCTGTATCTGTGATGTGTATATGCTGTATGTGTATATACAGTATGGGGCATATTTATCAGGACTGGCGTGGCGCAGAGGCCCTGAAATAATCGCAAATGTAAGCTTATTGCTAGCACTTGTGATTATTTGCCCTCGGCTGACCGAGCGGAGGGCACGGCCGTCCGGGAGTGGGCCGGCATGGGGCGTTACTGTCCCCTCGCAAGCCCACTCACTGAATAAACTCTCCGCAGCCTCCTGCCCTGATACATGAAGAGGTTTCCGGCTCTTGATGTTTGCCGCTGTGAATATGCATGAGCACCCGTGTATGATAAATATTCCCCTATGTGTGTATATATGCTGTACCTTTGTATATGGCACTGTACGTGTATATATGCTTTGTATGTGTGCACATTAGTGCATAAATGTGAGATTGTAACATGCATGTGTGAGTATACGAATATGTACATTTTTTTAAGTACATAAGTTCCTAGTTTCGAGTACTTAGATCCAAGTCAGTTCAAGGACCACATTTTTTTTCTCCATAGACATGAAACATTGGACTTCCTGTGTCCTTGGCGATTGGCCCTCGGCAGACGAATGTTTTTGCATGCACTGGGAATAATGTTTTACCCAGCTGACACATCACAAAGGCTTCATATTAAATTCCAATAAGGTAAATCCTCTTCTTTTATTAACCGTCCCTGGAAGTCTCTGTTGTTTTCCTGTCGTAGGCGAGGGCGGGAGCGTTCCAGTGTAACTAGGTAGCCAAGGGCCGAGGCGAATTTATGATATCATTTCATTAATATATTTTCACCTTCTTAATTACCATCTCCCAAGTCAATGAGAGCAGAAGTAATGAAGTGCACAGGAAAGGCTCCATGTGAGCTCTGACTATATTATACACTGTAGCAGGACTAACACTTCAAGGCTTTCGATTTCCTCCGAGCTCGGAATGAAGCGTCTTGTCCAGCGAGAGAGGAAAAAGTCTCTTCCCTTTGGTTGCTTGCCAGAACTGTCACAGTTATATATATTAACCTGCCATGTAAAATATATTAACACAGATAAGAAAACATATGCAACTTATTAGATGCTACTAGGTGTCCTCATTTATCAGCAGCTTTAATGAGTCGGAACTGTCAAATAACACTACAACGTCTGAACAATTCGCTTTTCCTTCAGTTCTTCTCTGTATTTTTTCCCCTCCAGTACAAAATGTGACGGCTCACATTCCCGTGGCTTTCCGGTCTTATAAAGAGGAACTTTTTCCTTTGTTTGAAAAGATTCCAGAGACGTTTCTTCTTGATTAAATTTTGTATATACAGGCAGTCCCCTACTTAAGGACACTCGATTTACAGATGACCCCCTAGTTACAGACAGACCCCTCTGCCCACTGTGACCTCTGGTGATCAGCAGTAAGGTGTAATAAAGTTTTATTGATAATTCTTGGTCCATTAACAGCGAAACATTTTGAAAATCCAATTGTCACAGGGACAAAAAACATTGGGGGTCATTTACTAACGGCCCGATTCGCGTTTTCCCGACGTGTTACCCGAATATTTCCGATTTGCGCTGCTTGTACATGAATTGCCCCGGGTTTTTGGCGCACGCGATCGGATTGTGGCGCATCGGGGCCGGCATGCGCGCGACAGAAATCGGGGGGGGCGTGGCCGAACGAAAACCCGACGTATTCGGAAAAACCGCCGCATTTAAAAACCGAAAAAGTGTCGCTTGGGGAGCGCTTACCTTCACCTGGTCCGAGGTGGTGCATTCCGGCGCGATGAGATGACTTTCAGCGCAGCAGCGCCACCTGGTGGACGGCGGAGGAACTACCTTCTTAAATCCCGGCCGGACCCGAATCCAGAGCAGAGAACGCGCCGCTGGATCGCGAATGGGCCGGGTAAGTAAATTTGCCCCATTTTGTTTAGATCTACAATTATAAAATATAGCAGTTCCGACTTACATAAAAATTCAACTTAAGTACAAACCTAAAGAACCTGTCTTCCACGTAAGCCGGGAACTGTCTGTACAGAACAGGCAGTCCCCGGGTTATGTACAAGATTCTGTAGGTTGTTCTTAAGTTGAATTTGTATGTAAGTCGGAACTGTATATTTTATAGTTGTACCCCCAGCTAAAAAAATGTTTTGGTCTCTGTGACAAATTTATTTTAAAAATGTTGGGTTGTCATGAGAAACAGGATTAACACTAAAGCTTAATAACAGACACCATTGATAACTGTTACAGCTTATTATTGTAACCTAGGGCTTAAGTACAGTAAATTACCCACATCCAGCGGTCCCTTTGTAACTAGGGGTCCTCTGTAAGTTGGGTGTTCTTAAGTAGGGGCTCATCCAACCCTGATCCATAAGGTGGGCAAATGACTCCCTAGTGATTAATAATATAATTGACCCATTGGATGTTGGGGTCCAGGTTATAAATTTCAGATTAGGGCCCAGAAGCTTCTGGTTATGTCTCTTCCCTTGATGATAGCATGGCCTCTTTCGCTAGTCCCCCACTTCCATAGCTTGTTTGCCAGACAGGTTTTCCTAATGTCCACATTTTAGTCCAACTTAATGGGGCACATTTACTTACCGGGTCCAGCCACGATCCCGTGGCGCATTGTCCGACGAGGATTCGGGTCTGCCGGGATTCACTAAGATCCTGCGTCCGATATCCAGCACATGTCGCTGCTGTGCCAAGGTCCGGTGGAGTTCACCTTCTCCTTCCTGGTGCATGTGAGTGCTGATCTTGCAACACAAATTGCTTTTTAAATTCTGCAGTTTTTCAGAATCTGTCGGGTTGTCCGATGGCCACGCCCCCGATTTCTGTCGTGTGAAAGCCGTCGCCGATGCCCCAAAATCCAATCGCATGCGCCAAAATCCCGGGGCAATTTGCCGCAAATGGCAAATGTTCGGGAAACCGATGAAAGTGCGGCGTTCGGACCCTTAGTAAATGAGCCCCAATGTGTTCTCATATAGGGGTTAAGGATTGGCTATTAAATTTCAGCATACCCAAGCCTTCTTTTCCCTAACATGGGGGAAAGTTGGGTGCCCACCATTTTAATACATATACAGGCGGTCCCCTACTTAAGGACACCCGACTTACAGACAACCCATAGTTACAGACAGACCCCTCTGACCTCTAGTGAAGCTTTATGAATGCTTTACTATAGTCCCAGATTGCAATAATCAGCTGTAAAGTGTCTGTAATGAAGTTTCATTGATAATCCTTGGTCCCATTACTGCAAAAAATGTTTAAACTCCAATTGTCACTGGGGCCAAAAAATTTTTTGTCTGGATCTACAATGATAAAATATACAGTTCCGACTTACATACAAATTCAACTTAAGAACAAACCTCCAGACCCTATCTTGTACGTAACCCGGGGACTGCCTGTACAACATTGAAAGGCCAAAATAGGTTGTGTATCTTCCAAATACATTTTTTTGTAGGCTTCTTGGGGGGACTACCGGTATTTTATCTAACACAGAGCAGTGAGACTGTGGAACTCTCTGCCACAAGATGTTATAATGGCTGATAATTTGAACATGTTCAAGAGAGGCCTGTATAATATAACATCGTATGGGAATAAAACTTTTTGTTAGTAGTTTCTGTTGATCCAGGGGGTTATTCTAACCAACATATTAGTGGTCGGGAAGGAATTTTTCCTTGCTTTGTTCCAATTGGTATCAGCCTTGCATTGTTTTTGCCTTTTTCTGGATCAACACATTGGGGGTCATTTACTAAGGGCCCAATTCGCGTTTTCCCGACGTGTTACCCGAATAATTCCGATTTGCGCCTATTTTCCCAGTATTGCCCCGGAATTTTGGCGTACGCGGTCGGATTGTGACGCATCGGCACCGGCATGCACGCGACGGAAATCGGGGGCCTGGCCGAGCGAAAACCCGACGGATTCGGAAACACCGCCGCATTTAAAACAATAAAAGTGTCGCTTGGGACGTGCTTACCTTCACTTTGTCCGGCCCGGTGAACTCAAGTGCGTTCAGATGCTTTTCAGCGCAGCAGCGCCACCTGGTGCACGTCGGAGGAACTACCTTAGTGAATCCCGGCCGGACCCGAATCTACCACAGAGAACGCGCCGCTGGATCGCAAATGGACCGGGTAAGTAAATCTGCCCCAATGTAATGTATAGGTTGGACTTGATGGACTGATGTCTTTTTCCATCCTTTTTTACTATGATACTATAACACAACATATTACCTTACACTTGTGCCTAAATTTAACTTTTTCTTGCAAGGAAACCAAAAGCTGACCGAAGAAATGAAAATGAAGAAAATCTGTCGAGAGATGCCGGGGCTCTATAACGCTCCAGCGCTTATTATATGCAGGTAGTCCATCATGACAAAATAACAGCTCGTATTGTTTTTACAATTTTTTGTGGTTGTGGTTTTGGACAAGACCATAAAACACTCTCGAATGGTCACAATTTGGTCGCCGCTGCAGCAGCAGAGGAGACGTTCATGTGATTAGTCTGGGATTAGTGAGACTTACGGTGGTTTGAAGGAGTGGAGAATGATTTAGGATACCTTAAAAAGTGGATGGATGACTTCAAATACTCGGGTGAAATTTGGTATTTTGAAATAGTGTCGAGCTACACAGAAGCAATTTAAAATGATGAAATGGATTTAAGAAACGCTAATAGATATCACAGATTCATTCATGTTTGGTGACCACAAGTGGACTGAGCTGTAAGCCTGTGCCAACAGAACTTTCCAAAATTTTTTTTTAGAACAAGTGTATTTCCTGTTTAAAAAAAAAAAAAAAGTCACAAATAAGTTGCTTTGTTATAAAAATGTAAGTAGTTTTAACAAGTATTTAATTATAAGAAGTATTTATAAAAGAATTGTAAGTTTATAGAATTAAAAAAACATAATCAGGCTATGATTAATACTTACCTTTTATGCTCCCTACAGGGCGAATACAGCTATACGGAGCTGTGCTTCTGTAGTTTGGTTAAAAACTTAACTTTAATTTTTATATAAATAAAGTTCAAGGCCTTTGGGGGGTGTGACCAGAGCCCCTCCGATCTCTGGGGCTCTGGTTCTTACACACAATGAGGAACACTTCTCCCCCTGCCCCCTGCTCCCTCTGCACTAGCCTCCCCTCCCCAGTAGACATACTCTGTGCTGCCACGAGATTACAGCAGGCAGAGGAAGGGGAAGAGTGCAGAGGGAGCAGGAAGGAGGAGGAAAAGTGCTCCGGGCATGTAAGAAACCATTATGTATAGTTTGGTGTTAGGTAATAATAATAATTCTTTATTTATATAGCGCCTACAGATTGCGCAGCGCTCCAAAAAGCATGTCAAATTGTTCCCTGTCCCCATGGGGCTCACAATCTAAACAACCTAACAGTATGTTTTGGAGTGTGGGAGGAAACCAGAGGACCCGGAGGAAACCCACGCAAACACAGAGAGAACATACAAACTCTTTGCAGATGTTGACCTGGGTGGGATTCGAACCCAGGACCTCAGCAAGGCACAAGTGCTACCCACTCAGCCACCGTGCCGCCCATAGGTATATTTATTGGCTGGAGTCCTGCATTATTATTTATTATCTAGTGTGAGGTCTGTATTAATTGTTTGGTCTGGGGTCTGTATTAATTGACTGCTGTGGTGTCTGTATTGTTGTTTGGCCTGGAGTCTGTTTTATTCTTTATTGTGTGATCTGCAATCTGTATTATGAATTGTTTAGGTTGAAGGCTGCATTGGTTATAAGCCGACTGTAGTGTTTTTTGGTGTTTAGTGCTTTACTGTGGCACATATGGGGGGAGATTTAGTGCTGTAGTATGGGAGTTTGGGTATATTAGTATAACTCCTTGTAGTTGAATGGTTTGAAAATGCGGCTCTCATGCTAATAACAGTTGTATTCCTCTGCTTTACATAAAGGGGGTTGTTCGGGTTTAATCTAAAACATACAACTGGTAACGGGCTGGGGTAAGAAAAGAAAAAAGAGCTTATACTTATATCATGAGGTCCCATTGTCCTGCGTCATCTTCAGAAAGATTTTTTACAGAGACAGGGCATGCCGACCCGACCACTGCCGCGCCCCGGACAAAGCGTTAGATTGAATGCTTTAGCTGGCCATTGGAAATTGTCTTGAGGATTGAAGCGCCTGCCTTATTAAACAAACAGAAGAACGGCACTGACGGGCGATGGTGCAGGACAAATTTAGGATAATCTCTTTTTTCTTTTCTTACACCCCTTGCAATTCTATGTTTTAGATTAAACCCGGACAACCCCTTTAAACTTTAATGATAGCCGACAAATACATTTGGAGCTTGTATTCAATGCTGTGAAGGTTCTTTCGTTAATAATAGTTTTATCCGGAACTATTTGTATTGTTCCCAATATTCTGTCATCATCTTAGGTTCTATTATAAATATTAAAATGTATTGCTCACAAATTAGCTTCCATATGTTTCACTCCTGTTATCTGATCGAAACTGAAGCAAAGGATTATTCCGAAAAATTACCAAGGAAGCCAAAGCAAAGTATTTTGTCTTCATCTGTTCTGGGGGATTAACATTACATGATTATAATTCTTAATTTAATTTGAGCAGTATTCTCCATAATATCCAGAAGTTCATTGCAAATTTATTAAATTTATTACAGGACATATGGAAGATTTTTTTTCCTACATAAAAAGTCTATGGAGGAGATTTATCAGGCGTGTCTGAGCAGAGCTGTTCCAGTTGCCCATGACAACCAATCAGAGCTCAGCTTTTACTTTCCCACAGCAGTTTATAAAATTAAAGCTGAGCTCTGATTGGTTTCAATGGGCAACTAGAACAGTTTTACCTCAGACACTTTTGATAAATCTCTCCCCGTGACTAATCTATATACAGGCGGTCCCCTACTTAAGAATACTCGACTTACAGACGACCCCTATTTACAAACGGACCTCTAGTAATTGGTAATTTACTGTACTTTAGTCCCAGGCTACAATGATCAGCTGTAACAGTTATTACAGGTGTCTGTAATGAAGCTTTATTGTTAATCCTGGTTTTTAAAGTCCAATTGTCAAAGAGACCAAAAAAAGTTTCACTGGGGTTACAATTATAAAGTATACAGTTCCGACTTACATACAAATTCAACTTAAGAACAAACCAAAAGACCCTATCCTGTATGTAACCCGGGGACTGCCTGTACTGTATTCTCCTGTACATTTTATATGACAATAGAAATACAAATCTGGAAGCATTATTACTTTAACGATTTGTCATTAACTTTACAATGAAATGTGGCATATTGTCCATAGTGTCCTATCTACACACAGCATGTTATAGAGCAAGAGGAGCTGAGCAGATAGTTCATAGCTCCTCCTCAGGGGCGTAACTAGGAGACGGTGGCTCTTATAGCAGGCTTCTGAATGGGGGCCCTTATTCCCCCTCCAAAATTATACAGATTTGTTTACTCACACATCTATACACTCTGACGCACATACACACATTTGTACTCTCATACTAACACATTTATGCACAAATATAGAAAGTTAGGCTACATTCACACTGCCGTTGCCCACCATACCGTAGCGGGCAACGGCAGTGCACGGGGAGAGGAGGAGGAGAGCGCAACTCACCCCCGCCCCTCTCCATAGGAAGTTATGGCGCACGGCGCTGTACTACGGAGAAAGATAGGACATATCCTATCTTTTTCCGGGGTACGGAGCAGTACGGTCCCGCACTGTGCGGCCATTGCCGTCTATGGGGGACGTATATCGGCCGTATATACGTCCCCCATACGGCAGTGTGAATGTAGCCTTATACAGTACTACCCCAGTAAGGAAGTAGAGATGACACCATTATGATTCTTAGTTCTGTTTTACTTCTGTCCCCTCTCCCACCATTTGTCATCTGTGCTGCCAGCTCTGCTGTGTAATGTGGAAGATGTGCAGTGTTACATACATGTTGTGGTGTACAATGTGCAGCATTATATATATATATATATATATATATATATATATATATATATATATATATATATATATATAAGCAGATTTCTGCATGGGGACCCCCCTTCCCCATTCTTCCCCGTTCTTACGGCCATAGATAGAGCACCCTCTATCTCTTTTGCTCAAAACAGTGAGTACTCGTTGTGCTCACCGTACCGAGCCCTGGCGTATAGAAGCTTATGGGGGAAGTATATCCGGCAGCAAATCTGCGGCCAGATATACGTCCCCCATATGTTCTTGGGAAGGTACCCCTATACAGACATGTTTATACAATTCCACACATTTATACACTGATATATACACACCTTTATATACACACATAAAGTTCTACTCTCGTATACTCACACCCTTATACATACAAGCATTCACTTATACACACACATTTATGCACTCATATACATTTATACACTAATACACAGAGTATATACAAACTCATACAGTATACACATTATATACATATAATACATTTACAATACACACACATATATATATATATATATATATATATATATATATACATATATACATACATACACACACATACAGTATACACTGACCATATATACACATACATGCAGGATAAAAACACCATATACACACATGCTGCATATACATACAGAATATACACACATACAGCAAATACACACACATTCAGTATATACAGCATACATACTTACCACATACAAAAACACACATCATATATATATATATATATATATATATATATATATATATATATATGTGCACATATATATGCTAATATAAATATATGCATGTTAAAATACAGTATTTGCTTCAATGCATTTATACACAGTATATACACTCACCGGCCACTTTATTAGGTACACCTGCTCGTTAACACTTAATTTCTAATCGGCCAATCACATGGCGGCATTTAGGCATGTAGTCATGGTCAAGACAATCTCCTGCAGTTCAAACCGAGCATCAGTATGGGGAAGAAAGGTGATTTGAGTGCCTTTGAACGTGGCATGGTTGTTGGTGCCAGAAGGGCTGGTCTGAGTATTTCAGAAACTGCTGATCTACTGGGATTTTCACGCACAACCATCTCTAGGGTTTACAGAGAATGGTCCGAAAAAGAAAAAACATCCAGTGAGCGGCAGTTCTGTGGGCGGAAATGCCTTGTTGATGCCAGAGGTCAGAGGAGAATGGGCAGACTGGTTCGAGCTGATAGAAAGGCAACAGTGACTCAAATCGCCACCCGTTACAACCAAGGTAGGCAGAAGAGCATCTCTGAACGCACAGTACGTCGAACTTTGAGGCAGATGGGCTACAGCAGCAGAAGACCACACCGGGTGCCACTCCTTTCAGCTAAGAACAGGAAACTGAGGCTACAATTTGCACAAGTTCATCGAAATTGGACAGTAGAAGATTGGAAAAACGTTGCCTGGTCTGATGAGTCTCGATTTCTGCTGCGACATTCGGATGGTAGGGTCAGAATTTGGCGTCAACAACATGAAAGCATGGATCCATCCTGCCTTGTATCAACGGTTCAGGCTGGTGGTGGTGGTGTCATGGTGTGGGGAATATTTTCTTGGCACTCTTTGGGCCCCTTGGTACCAATTGAGCATCGTTGCAACGCCACAGCCTACCTGAGTATTGTTGCTGACCATGTCCATCCCTTTATGACCACAATGTACCCTGTAACATCTGATGGCTTCTTTCAGCAGGATAATG
>CM033649.1:77839183-77884338 GCA_019512145.1 Engystomops pustulosus
TTGTTGATGCCAGAGGTCAGAGGAGAATGGGCAGACTGGTTCGAGCTGATAGAAAGGCAACAGTGACTCAAATCGCCACCCGTTACAACCAAGGTAGGCAGAAGAGCATCTCTGAACGCACAGTACGTCGAACTTTGAGGCAGATGGGCTACAGCAGCAGAAGACCACACCGGGTGCCACTCCTTTCAGCTAAGAACAGGAAACTGAGGCTACAATTTGCACAAGCTCATCGAAATTGGACAGTAGAAGATTGGAAAAACGTTGCCTGGTCTGATGAGTCTCGATTTCTGCTGCGACATTTGGATGGTAGGGTCAGAATTTGGCGTCAACAACATGAAAGCATGGATCCATCCTGCCTTGTATCAGCGGGTCAGGCTGCTGGTGGTGGTGTCATGGTGTGGGGAATATTTTCTTGGCACTCTTTGGGCCCCTTGGTACCAATTGAGCATCGTTGCAACGCCACAGCCTACCTGAGTATTGTTGCTGACCATGTCCATCCCTTTATGACCACAATGTACCCTGTAACATCTGATGGCTACTTTCAGCAGGATAATGCGCCATGTCATAAAGCTGGAATCATCTCAGACTGGTTTCTTGAACATGACAATGAGTTCACTGTACTCAAATGGCCTCCACAGTCACCAGATCTCAATCCAATAGAGCATCTTTGGGATGTGGTGGAACGGGAGATTCGCATCATGGATGTGCAGCCGACAAATCTGCGGCAACTATGTGATGCCATCATGTCAATATGGACCAAAATCTCTGAGGAATGCTTCCAGCACCTTGTTGTATCTATGCCACGAAGAATTGAGGCAGTTCTGAAGGCAAAAGGGGGTCAAACCCGTTACTAGCATGGTGTACCTAATAAAGTGGCCGGTGAGTGTATATATATGCACATTCTCCATTCTTCAGTGTGTCTGGTCAGATGCCGGGCCCCCCTGACACTACGGGCCCCATAGCAGGTGCTATGGCTGCTACCCCAGTAGTTACGCCCCTTCTTCTCCTACTCTATAACAGATAGGAGCACGTTACACGTAGTGCATGTTTTAGAGGCAGAGGAGCTTACCAGATTGGTAATAATGTTCAGCAAATTGTGCACAGTGTCCTATCTGCAAAGTGTATTCTGTATAGGGGCATGTAATAGGGCAGGGGGAGCCAAGCTGATTAAACATAGTGTCCTATCAGCAGGAAGCATGTTATTGGACAGAAATAGCTTTGTATGTAGCTTTAGATTGTATGTAGTGTCCTATCTGCAGGCAGCATGTTATAGAGCACAAGGAGCTGAGCAGATTGTACATAGAGGGGCGTATTTCCTAAGGGTCCGTGGATCGCATTTGCATCAGACTGTTCATGTTTTTCGGGATTTGCGCTACTGGGACAGGTATTTAGCAGGGGATTGTGTCACACACGATCGGATTTTGGCGCAGCAGCGCCGGCTTTCATGCGAGAGAAATCTGGGGGCGGGTCGTCGGACGATCCAATTGATTTGGACTGAGCACGGGATTTAAGATTAGAATTGTATCACAACCAATGCACAAACATGCTCGAGGAAGAAGAAGGTGAACACTATCGGACCTGAGCGGGGAAGCAACACATGCAGGATATCGGGCGCACAATCTTAGTGAATCACAGCAGAGTACATTGTCGTTGGACAATGCTCTTTCAGGAACTCCGAGGGACCGAGTAAATAAATGTGCCCAGTGTCTTACCTGCATGCAGCATGTTATAGAGCAGGAGGAGCTGATCAGATTGTACATTGTGTCCCATCTGCAGGCAGCATATTATACAGCAGGAGGAGCTGAGCAGATTGTACATAGTGTCCTATGTGCAGGCAGCATGTTATAGAGCAGGTGGAGCTGATCAGATTGTACATAGTGTCCCATCTGCAGGCAGCATATTATACAGCAGGAGGAGCTGATCAGATTGTACATAGTGTCCCATCTGCAGACAGCATATTATACAGCAGGAGGAGCTGAGCAGATTGTGCATAGTGTCCTATCTGCAGGCAGCATATTATAGAGCAGGGGGAGCTTAGCAGATTGCTGGCTGTACAGAACTTAAATTGACTTTCATCCCTAGTCCTTTCTTAGCCATTTGTGGGACTATTTGGCGACTTGACAATTTCACGGCAGTTAGGATTATTCCCTCATTCGCTGTGACCATTCCAATTGTGCCGGCTCAGCATGTAAATAAACCACAGCGAATTTCCAAACTTGTATTTATTCTTCCAAGTTTTACATTTCCGCCAATAAATGGAAGAAATTCACGGGCAGACGTTTCCTCTTCTACACTTGATGAATTATATATTTACTTTTCAGTTCAGGCTAAGGATATAACAATAGTATATAAATCCCGCTTTTCTTACAACCCCCCTCCCTGCGGCTGTTGAAAGCTCTGTCTTCCCAAAAATCCCATAAATGCTAAATAACAATACAAAAAAACCCCTTAAGTATTTAGTAATGTGCATTTTATCTCTAAAAAGGGTCCTGTGTCAGCACATAAATCCGAACACCGGAGTCCAGTAGTGAAAAGAGGTGAGGCCAATAGATTTTTGTATCCAAAACTTTCCCCGGCAAAGAATTTTTGGCAACCCTGTGTGTTGCAGTTTTTGAATAATATATTGCGAAAACATTCAGATAGGGGAGATTATTACTGGCCTTGTTCCCTAGCCTGGTATTGCTCACTTTAAATAAGTTTTGGCAGTGACAGAGACTTTCGGCTGCTTAGTATACAGTTCGGAAAAAAGAAGGAAGGAGCGAGACATTCAAGTTCAATGCTAAAGACGTGATTTGATTTCAGGCCGTGATTACGGAGCTTTATCTGGGGGTCCTCCGCTTGTTTTTCCTGGGGTTGAAGAGTGCAATCAGCAATGAGCTGTTTCTGCTTGTGGCCACAGAACTTTATACTTACCCTGAATTCTCAGGGAAATGTGATACCTGTCCATAGTGCGCTAAGAGATTTCTATAGTATTTTGCTTTGGGTAATCATAATTAACAGGATTTATAAGCTGGAACTGGAAATAATTGCGCTTCCTCCTCCTCCTCCTGAGAAGTTTCTTGCTAGAGAATAATCTTGCCATGTAAATACTTGTGAAAATCAGAGCTACAATTCCTGCACCTCATCAAATGCAGCCTTAAAGGGATTTACCCTTCCCAGTACTGTGTAATTCAGACCCCCCACCCATATTGAAAATATAGGGAGTGTATACTTAGTAAGAAGCCACCATTCAGTTTCCTTTCCTGAGGAAAGGATAATTTAGGATAATAATATAATAATAATAATATTTATTTATATAGCGCCATCAAATTCCGTAGCGCTTTACAAAATAGCAGCCCCTTCCACCATCAGTGGGATGTTTTATAATTGTGAAACATCTTTCTCACTGTAGAATGAGTTGTTTCGAAATGGATTTATAAACCTTCAGAGATTGAGCAGCGATTTCCTCACCTAGATCATTTCCTTGCTCCTCAAAAATGATCCAAACCAGCAAAATGCCTCAACTTCTGCTTTTGTAGAAGTGGTCTCACTTGCTGCTGATCAAGTAATACTTGATATTTGATTAACAGCATCTTCTAAATTACATTGCAAATTGCTTATTGTTTTTGAAAAAAATAATGATATATTGCAATCAGCGAATTATTTTATACATTACTGTAGATAAATAGCTAAATTTAAGATACTGGGGCAGATTTACTTACCCGGTCCAGTCGCGATCCAGCAGCGCCTTCTCCGACGCTGATTTGGGTTCTGCCTAAGGTCGTGTACCCGATGTCCACTAGGTGTCGCTGCTGCGCTGAAGTCCGCCGGAGTTCACCTTCTCCGTCTCGGTGTATGTGAGTGCTATTCTTGTGACACAAATTTTTTTTAAAACTCCGCGGTTTTTCCAAATCTGTCCGGTTTTTCGACGGCCACATCCCCCAATTTCTGTCACGTGAAAGCCGGCGCCGATGCGGCACAATCCGATCACATGCGCCAAAATCCAGGGGCAATTCGTCGCAAATTGGAAAAATTCAGGAGACTTGACAAAAATGTGCGGCTCGGACCGTTAGTAAATGAGCCCCATTTTGCCTGTTCACATGCATAGGAACAATACTATAGCCCTCACTCCTCACTCCAATAAAAGGTGTTTTCTCACCTTTGGATCACTTGCTCAGATTATCATAGATAATAACATTTTTATTATGTTCCTGGTAAAAGTGGAAGGAGTGGATTGTGTAAAGTTCCATGCTAAATATTGTTGTATCAGCCCGAAGTTTGTGTAATAACACCACAAAGCACTAAAAAAGCTCTCCCCTAAGTGCCTTCACATAATAGGAGCCTATAAGCTTGGGTTGGGAAAAGCATGCAAACTGGGAAATGCATCTAAGAGCAACCTAATATAGCCATACTTCTGCCTCTGACCTGGGAGGTGTCCCCCAAATACTGTCATGGTTATTTTGAATAACATATACATTCATCTGCTATATATATATATTTATATGCATGCATATATGCACCTGTATCAAGATTGTTTCCCATAAATGTAGTCACACGGTCCCATTGAAATGCACGACAGTTGTCCTTGGATACGACCACTGCTGAGTCAATGCACAAAGAAACAAATTATTGGTGTATATGAAGTGTCTGGGGTTGTCCCACAGCCGTCCTGTGGTAATGAACACAGAATGCAGGTGATCAGGTGTCAATAATGCATATCTGCCCACCACTTGAAGAGAACATTTCTAAGGTACAACATGGCTATGTTTATGTGAAATTATCCTCACACAGGTACATTTTTTAAAAAAAACATTCAATTGAAGAGATGTATATTTATGGCAGATGAATTAAATGTAATGTAAAGGTGATGTAATATGTACCCCTTTAATATATAAAAAAAAACTCCTCTTTCTCCACTTGCTTGGTTCAGATCATTTTCCTTCCTTTCTTTCTAATGTGGTTTTTGATCCAAAGTTTCAGCTGACTTCATTTAAATAGCAGAATAGGCTGAAGCTCAATTAGGTGTCATATTACATAGAAGCTCTATGGGGAGGGGAGTCACAGCAGCTAGGTCGCCACCCATAGAGCACACAGTGAACTGCACATTCACAGACAGAGACTGTAGTGAAAATGAAAATGAAGATTACAAGTCATATAATGACCAGAATCATTGTAACTTGACACACCGGACCACTGAAATCTAAAAACAAAGGGGCTCATTTACTAAGGGTCGCGGAACATACTTTTGTTGGACTGTTTTTTTTTTCGGGATTTGCATGGCTTTGACAGATATTTGACAGGGGTCTGCGCTTGGATTGTGTCGCACACGATCGTTTTTTGGCGCAGCTGCCCTGACTTCCATGTAAAACAAGTGGCAGGGAGGGCTGTCGGATGATCCGACTGATTCGGACTGAGCACGTAGTTCACTTTCCAATGCACTTACATGCACCAGGAAGAAGAAGGTGAACTCTGTTGGACCTGAGCGGGGAAGCGACACACGCAGGATATCCAGTGCATGATCTTAATGAATCACGGCACAGTTCATTATCATCGGACAATGCACTTTCAGTGAACTCCGTTGGATGGGTAAGTAAATTTGCCCCAAAATGTTTAAAAGGGGAGGTACCCTACTTTTTGATTATTATTCCCATTTTCTTGCATTCGCTATGTAATAAATAGTTTTTCTCTCATTGGTATTCACATGATGTTGTCTTGCCTGGGCGACATGCAAACAAATTAACATTTCCAGATGTATAAGAGCTTCGGGACCTAAACACAAGGCCTTGTTTTCCCTCTAAGTAGTTTACTCTGGAATCCCTCGGACAGGATGAAACAACAGTCTGAGCCTGTAAAGATCAATGGCTGATAACTGTGAATAATGGCATCTGATAACACAACCTGCTTCTCTTGCCAAAATCTACAACCCATAATAAAAAACAAGTTTGACCACGTCTTGAGGTGAACCACCCAGGTTACTGTTATTTGTAATGGAGATGTAGCAGCAGATCTGACGTGCTGAAGAAAGTTCTCTTTTTTTTTTTTGTGGAAAAAACTCATTTAGAATAAAATGTTGATACATTCCATCAAGGCGTTGCGAGAGAAAATTCTTGAGACAATTCAGTCAGAAATTCTTGGCCTTTATACTGACATCTCCCATATGGCATCTCCATCTATTAGATTATTCTTTAGCAGAAAAATATAAAATGTATGAACTTTTAAAAACACTTAAGGCTCAGTTTAACTCATATCTATCTATCTACTATATTTCTATATCAATCTTTTTATCTTTCATCAAATCTATCCATCTGTTAATTTATCTTTCTAGTAAAAAAAAAAAAAAAGAGTGTAGAATAGATAATATGTACACGGAGGTGTATAGAAGTGACTGGAGAAATACAAGATAGAATCAAATCTGGGCAAGTGGGACAAAGCAAACAAATCTGTTTGTGTAACTGATACAAGTTGCACAAACGAAGTCAATACTGAGCTGGCACATAATGTCTTGGGAGTAAACGCGGCTATAGGGCTGTCTTGATGAAATATAGTAATCTCCAACAAGTAAAGAAGGGATCAAAATAAGGTGGGGGGGTTTGGAGAGGGGAAAGGGGGAGGGGGGGGGGGGGGGAAAGGGGGGGGGGGGGGAGGGGGGGTGACTGCCATTTCGGTCATTAGATGTGCTAAGTCGCGAGGACTTCGAGCGGGCAGTTGTCTGTGGGATAGGAAAGCCGGTTTGATGACAGACGGTCAGAGGAGAAGGGGCAGACTGGTTCGAGCTGATAGAAAGGCAACAGTGACCAAAATCGCCACCCATACAACCAGTAGGCAGAAGGCATCTCTGAACGCACAGTACGTCGCACTTTGAGGACAGTGGACCACACCGGGTGCCACTCTTTTCAGCTAAGAACAGGAAACTGAGGCTACAATTTGCACAAGCTCCTCGAAATTGGGACAAGTAGAAGATTGGAAAAAAACGTTGCTGGTCTGATGAGTCTCGTTTCTGTCTGTGACATGTGGATGGTAGGGTCAGAATTTGGCGTCAACAACGATGAAAGCATGGATCCATCCTGCCTTGTATCAGCGGGTCCGGCTGTGGTGGTGTTGTGTCGATGGTGTGGGGAATATTTCTTGGGCACTCTTTGGGCCCCTTGTGTACCAATTGAGCATCGTTGCAACGCCACAGCCTACTGAGTATTGTTGCTGACCATGTCCTCCCTTTATGACCAAATGTAACTGTAACATCTGTTGGCTACTTCAGCAGGATAATGCGCCATGTCATAAAGCTGGAATCATCTCAGACTGGTTTCTTGAACATGACAATGAGGTCCAATGGATCCAAATGGCCTCCACAGTCACCAGATCTCAATCCAATAGAGATCTTTGGGATGTGGTGGAACGGGAGATTTGCGAATATGGATGTGCAGCCGACAAATCTCGGCAACTGTGTTATGCCCTCATGTCAATATGGACCAAAATTCTGAGGATGCTTCCAGCACCTTGTTGAATCTATTGCCACGAAGAATTGAGGCAGTTCTGAAGCAAAAGGGGGTCCAACGGTTACTAGCATGGGTGTACCTAATAAAGTGGCCGGTGAGTGTATATATATATATATATATATCGTATGAATCTTTTTATAAAAAGTAGTGAAATCTACTGACCACATAGATGTCTTGGAGCCAGATGTCTATCGGTGCAATGATTTGGCTCCAATAAATTGACTCCATTTCGGCATTAGATGCTGTCCGAGGACTTCTTTTTTTTTTTTTTTACTAGAAAGATAAATTAACAGATGATAGATTGATGAAAGAAAACGATTGATATAGAATAGTTAGATAGATAGATATGAGTTAAACTGAGCCTTAAGTGTTTTTAAAAGTTCATACATTTATATTTTTCGGCTAAAGAATAATCTAATAGATGGAGATGCCATATGGGAGATGTCAGTATAAAGGCCAAGAATTTCTGACTGATTGTCTCAAGAATTTCTCTCCCAACGCCTTGATGGAATGTATCAACATTGTATTCTAAATGAGTTTTTTCCACAAAAAAAAAAAAAAAGAGAGAACTTTCTTCAGCACGTCAGATTGCTGCACATCTCCATTACAAATAACAGTAATGGGTGGTTCACCTCAAGACGTGGTCCCTTGTTTTTATTAGGGTGTAGATTTGGCAAGAGAAGCAGGTTGTGTTTCAGATGCCATTATTCACAGTTATCAGCCATTGATCTTTAAGGATCAGACTGTTGTTCATCCTGTCGAGGATTCAGAGATAAACTACTTAGAGGGAAAACAAGGCCTTGTGTTTAGGTCCCGAAGCTTTATACATCTGGAAATGTTAATTTGTTTGCATGTCGCCCAGGCAAGACAACATCATGTGAATACCAATGAGAGAAAAACTATTTATTACTAGCGAATGCAAGAAAATGGGAATAATCGAAAAGTAGGGTCTCCCTCTTAAACATTTTGGGCAAATTTACTTACCATCCGACGGAGTTCACTGAAAGTGCATGTGTATGATAATGAACTGTGCCGTGGATTCATTAAGATCATGCCCTGGAATCCTGCTGTGTCGCTTCCCCGTCAGGTCCAACAGAGGTTCACCTTTCTTCTCTGGTGCATGTAAGTGCATTGGAAAGGTGAAATACGTGCTCAGTCCGAATCAGTGGATCATCCACAGCCCCTCCCTGCATTGTTTTACATGGAAGTCAGGGCAGCTGTGCCAAAAAACGATCGTGTGGACACAATCCCAAGCGCAGACCCTGTCAAATATCTGTCCAAAGCCATGCAAATCCCGAAAAAAAACACAGTCCAACAAAAGTATGTTCGCACCCTAGTAAATGAGCCCTTTGTTTTTAGATTTCAGTGGTCCGGTGTGTGGTAGTTCAAGTTACAAGATTCGGTCATTATATGACTTGTAATCTTCATTTTCCATTTCATCAGTCTCTGTGATGATGCCAGTCCACTGTTGTGCTCTAGGGTGGCGACCTAGCTACTGTGACTCCCCTCCCCATAGAGCTTCTATGTAATATGACACCTAATGAGCTTCAGCCTTTCTGCCTATTTAAATGAAGTCAGCTGAAAACCTTTGGATCAAAACCACATTAGAAAGAAAGAAGGAATGATCTGAACCAAGCAAGTGGAGAAAGAGGAGTTTTTTTATAATTAAAGGGGTACATAATACTCACCTTTACATACATTAATTCATTGCCATAAATATACATCTCTTCAGAATGTTTTTTTAAAAAAAGTGTACCTGGTGAGGATAATTATAAACATAGCATGTTGTACCTGAGAAATGTTCTCTTCAAGTGGTGGGCAGATATGCATGATTGACACTGTCACCTGTTCTGTGTTCATTTACCACAGGACGGCTGTGGGACAACCCGACACTTCATAACACAATAATTTGTTTCTTTGTGCATTGACTCAGCAAGTGTCGTATCCAAGGACAACTGTTGCATTCAATGGGACCGTGTGGACTACATTTAGGGAAACAAATCTTGATACAGGTGCATATATGCATGCATATAATATATATATATATAGCAGATGAATGTATATGTTATTCAAAATAACCATGAGAGATGGGGGACCCTCCCAGGTCAGAGACAGAAGTATGGTATATTAGGTTTGCTCTTAGATGCATTTCCAGTTTGCCTGCTTTTCCACACCTTAAGGCTCCTATTAAGTGAAGGACTTAGGGAGAGCTTTTTTGTGCTTTGTGGGTTATACACAAACTTCGGGCTGATACAACAAATTTAGCATGAGAACTTTACACAATCCCACTTCCTCACTTTTACCAGGAACATAATAAAATTGTATATATATGATAATCTGAGCAAGTGGTCCAAAGGTGAGAAAACACCTTGTATTGGATGAGGAGTGAGGCTATAGGATTGTTCCTATGCATGTGAACAGGCAAAGGGGGCTCATTTACTAACGGTCCGAGCCGCACATTTTGTTTCAAGTCTCCTGAATTTTTCCAATTTGCGACGAATTGCCCCTTGGATTTTGGGAGGTGATCGGTTGTGCCGCATCGGCGCCGGCTTTCACGTGACAGAATTGGGGATGTGGCCGTCGAAAAAACCGGAAGATTTGGAAAAACCGCGGAGTTTTAAAAAAATTTGTGTCACAAGAATAGCACTCACATACACCGGCGGAGAAGTGAACTCCGGCGGATTCAGCGAGCAGCGACACCTAGTGGACATCGGGTACACGCACCTTAGGAGAAACCCAAATCAGCGTCGGAGAAGGCGCTGCTGGATCGCGGACTGACCGGCGTGTAAGTAAATCTGCCCCAGTATCTTAAATTTAGCTATTTATCTACAGTAATGTATAAAATAATTCGCTGATTGCAATATATCATTATTTTTTTCAAAAACAATAAGCAATTTGCAATGTAATTTAGAAGATGCTGTTAATCAATCAAGTATACTGATCAGGAGCAAGTGAGACACTTCACACAAGCAGAAGTTGGGCCTTTGTGGTTTTGGATTTTTAGGAGCAAGGAAATGATTTAGGTGAGGAAGGAATCGTGCTCAATCCTGAGGTTTATATCCATTTCGAAACAACTCATTCTACAGTGAGAAAGATGTTTCACAATTATAAAACATCCCACTGATGGTGGAAGGGGCTGCATTGTAAAGCGCTACGGAATTTGATGGCGCTATATACATAAATATTATATTATTATTTATTATCATAAATTATCCTTTCCTCAGGAAAGGAACTGGAATGGGGGCTTCTACGAAGTTACACTCCCTAATTTTTCAATAGGGTGGGGGGGTCTGAATTACACAGTACGGGAAGGGTAAATCCCTTTAAGGCTGCATTTGATGAGGTGCAGGAATTGTGCTGTTTTCACAAGTATTTACATGGCAACATTATTCTCTAGCAAAACTTTCTCAGGAGGAGGAGGAGGAAGCGCAATTATTTCCAGTTCCAGCTTATAAATCCTGTTAATTATGTTACCCGAAGCAAATAAATATATAGAAATCTCTTAGCGCACATGGAACAGGTATCACATTTCCCTGAGAATTCAGGGTAAGTATATAAAGTTCTGTGGCCACAAAGCAGAAACAGCTCATTGTGATTGCACTTCCAACCCCAGGAAAACAAGAGGAGGACCCCCGATAAGCTCCGTATCCACGGCAGTGAAAATCAAATCACGTTTTAGCATGAACTTGGTCTCGCTCCTTCCTTCTTTTTTCGAACTGTATACTAAGCAGCCGAAAGTCTCTGTCACCTGCAAAAAACTATTTAAAGTGAGCAATACCAGGCTAGGGAACAAGGCAGGTTAATAATCTCCCTATCTGAATGTTTTCGCAATATATTATTCAAAACTGCAAACAACAGGGTTGCCAAAAATTCTTTGCCGGGGAAAGTTTTGGATACAAACTCTATTGGCTCACCTCTTCACTACTGGACTCCTGTGTGGATATGTGCTGACCACAGGCCCCTTTTTAGAGATAAAATGCACATACTAATACATTAACGGGGTTTTTTTTTGTATGTTATTTAGCATTTTGGGATGTTTTGGGAAGACAGAGCTTTATCAACAGCGCAGGGAGGGGGTGTTGTAAGAAAAGAGGGATTTATTACTATTGTTTCCTTAGCCTGAATGAAAAGTAAATATAAATTCATCAATGTAGAGAGGAAACGTTCCTGGCCCGTGAATTTTTCCATTTATTGGCGGAAATGTAAAACTGGAAGAATACATCAAGTTGGAAATTCGCTGTGGTTTATTTACATGATGAGCCGCGCACATTGGAATGGTCACAGCGATGAGGAATAATCCTAACTGCCGTGAAATTGTCAAGTCGCCAAAAAGTCCACAAATGGCTAAGAAAGGACTAGGGATGAAAGTCAATTAAGTTCTGTACAGCAGCCAATCTGCTAAGCTCCCCCTGTCTATAATATGCTGCTGACAGTAGGGGACACTATGCACCAATCTGCTCAGCTCCCTCATGCTGTATAAATGCTGTCTGGCAGATGGGACACTATGTACAATCTGATTCAGCTCCTCCGCTTGTATATATGCTGCCTGCAGATGGACACTATGTACAATCTGATCAGCTCCAAATGCTGCTATTACATGCTGCTGCACATAGGACACATGTACAATCTGCTCAGTCCTCCGCTGTATTATGCTGCCTGCAGATGGGACACAATGTACAATCTGATCAGCTCTCTGCTCTATACATGCTGCATGCAGGTAAGCACGGGCACTATTATTACTCGGTCCCCGGAGGTTGAAAGAGCATTGTCCAACGACAATGTACTCTGCTGTGAGTTCAATAGATTGTGCAGCCCGATATCCTGATGTGTGCTTTCCCGTCAGGCCGATAGTGTTAACCTTCTTCTTCCTCGAGCATGTTTGTGCATTGGTTGTGATACAATTCTAATCTTAAATCCCGTGCTCAGTCCAAATCAATTGGATCGTCCGACGAACCGCCCCCAGATTTATCTCGCATGAAAGCCGGCGCTGCTGCGCAAAATCGATCTGTGTGTGACACAATCCCTGCTAAATATACCTGTGTCCAGTAGCGCATCCCGAAAAACATGAACAGGTATGATGCAAATGCGATCCACGGACCCTTAGGAAATACGCCCTCTATGTACAATCTGCTCAGTACTTGTGCTCTATAACATGCTGCCTGCAGATAGGACCACTACTAACAATCTAAAGCTACATACAAAGCTATTTCTGTCCAATAACATGTTCCGCTGATAGGACACTATGTTAATTCGCTTGGATCCCCTGCCCATACATGCCCCTATACAGATACACTTTTCGAGATAGGAAACTGGTGCACAATTTGCTGAACAATTATCCACAATCGGTAAGCTCCTCTGCTCTAAAAACATGCACATACGTGTAACGTGTCCTATCTGTTATAGAGTAGGAGAAAGAAGGGCGTAACTACTGGGGTAGCAGCCATAGCATCTGCTATGGGGCCCGTAGTGTCAGGGGGGCCCGCATCGACCAGACACACTGAAGAATGGAGAAGGTGCATATATATACACTCACCGGTCAACATGTTATAGGTACACCATGCTAGTAACGGGTTTGACCCCTTTTGCCTTCGAAATGCCTCACTTCTCGTGCGCATGATACAACAAGGTGCTGGAAGGCATTCCTCAGAGATTTTGGTCCATATTGACATGATGGCTATCACATAGTGGCGCAGATGTTCGGCTGTCACATCCATGATGGCGAATCTCCCGGTCACCACATCCCAAAGAGCTCTATTGGATTGGATCTGGTGACTGTGGAGGCCATTTGATACAGTGAATCCTTGTCATGTTCAAGAACAGTCTGAGATGATTCCCAGCTTATGACATGGCGCATTATCCTGCTGAAAGAAGGCCATCAGATGTTACAGGGTACATTGTGGTCATAAAGGGATGGACATGGTCAGCAACAAACTCAGTAGGCTGCTGGCTGTTGCAACGATGCTCATTGGTACAAGGGCCCCAAAGATGTGCCAAGAAAATATTCCCCACACCATGACCACCACCACCAGCTGAACATTGAAACAAGGCAGGATGGATCCAGTTCATGTTGTTGACGCCAATTCTGCCCTACCATCGAATGTCGCAGCAGAAATCGAGACTCATCAGACCCGGCAACGTTTTTCCAATCTTCTACTGTCCAATTTCGATGAAACTTGTGCAAATTGTAGCCTCAGTTTCCTGTTCTTAGAGCTGAAAGGAGTGGCAACCGGTGGGGTCTTCTGTGCTGTAGCCCATTCGCCTCAAAGTTCGACGTACTGTGCGTTCAGAGATGCTCTTCGCTACCTTGGTGTAACGGGTGGGATGGAGTATAGGTGCCTTTATAAGCTCGAACCAGTCTGCCCATCTCCTCTGAATCTGGCATCAAACATTCCGCCCAAGAACTGCCGCTCACTGATGTTTTTTCTTTTTGGACAATTCTCTGTAAACCCTAGAGATGTTGTGCGGTGAAATACCATAGATCAGCAGTTTCTGATACTCAGACCAGCACTTCTTGGACCAACAACCATGCCACGTCAAAGACTCAACATCACCTTCTTCCCATAGATGCTCGGTTTGACTGAAGGAGATTTTGTCTGACCATGACTACATGACATAAATGCGCCATGGATTGGCCGCATTAGAAAAATTAAGTGTAAAGAGCAGGTTGTACCTAATAAAGTGGTCGGGAGTGTATATACTGTGTATAAATGCATGAAGCAAATTACTGTAATTTTCAATTGCATATCTATTATATTAGCATAATATGTGCACTATAATATATTCTATTAATATATTTATATACATACATTCGATGAGGTGTGTTTTTGTATGTGGTAAGTATGTATGCTTGTATATACTGATGGGGTGTATTTGTTGTAGGTGTGTTATCTGTAGGTATAAGCAGCCTGTGTGTCTATGGTGTGTTTATACCTGGAATGGATGTGTCTATTCGGGTCAGTTGGGAGTCTACTGATGTGGTTAGGTGTATGTATGTATCTGTATATTATATCTCTACATATATATATATCTATGGTGTTTTATTGTAAAGGTAGTATTCATGGATATAATGGTATACTGTATGAGGGTGTCAGATACTCTGTTGTAGGAGTGTCCTAAATGTTATGAGTGCAGCATGTGGTGTATACGTGATGCTTGTAGTATACGGGTGGGAGTATACGAGAGTAGAACGTGGGGGGGTATATTAAAGGTGTTGTGAGATATCAGGATACTGTGTGGAATTTATAAAATGTCTGTATAGGAGGTACCTTCCCAAGAAATCTGGGGACGTATATGGCCGCAGAGTTGCTGCCGGTATACTTCCCCCATAAGCGTTCTATAGCAGGGCTAGTACGGTGAGCACAAACGAGTACTCTACTGTTTGGCGCCCCAGAGATAGAGGGTGCTCTAGATATGGCCGTAAGAAAAGGGAAGAATGGGGAAGGGGGGTCCCAGGCACCGAAATCTGCTGATTTATAGCTATATAATATAAATCGATATATAATATAATCGATTCTATATAGTGAACTTTGTCACCACAACATGTCGTCACACAGCACATCTTCACATTACCGCAGAGTGGCGCACAGATGAAAAAGTGGGAGAGGGGAGAAGTACACAGAACTAAGAAATCCTGGTTGTCATCTTACTTCCTTATGGGCGAGCGTATAACGGATACCTTCCACTGCCGTAGGGGGAGATATAGGCGATCATAAGTCCATGAGGCATGGCGCACAGTGCGGGAAGACTGCTCCGTCCCGGACAAGATAGGCTATTCGATCTTCTGTGTACGGCTGAGGCCCTACTTAATGAGGGGGCGGGGTTGAGTTGCGCTCTCCCATCTATACGAGCAAGGGTGCCGTAGGTTAGGTGGACGGCAGGTGCAATGCGCTCACTTTCAATGTTGTGAAATTGTAGTATGAGAGCCAATGTGGTTGGTCAGGTGTTAGATGTGTGAGTAAAAAATTGTAAATTGGAGGGGAATAGGGCCATTAAGAAGCTGTAAGGACACGTCCCTAGTAGCCCTAGATGAGTGCTTATGAACTATTGCTCAGCTGCTCTGGGCTCACTGGATGTTTTTTCTTTTTCGGACCATTCTCTGTAAACCCTAGAGATGGTTGTGCGTGAAAATCCCAGTAGATCAGCAGTTTCTGAAATACTCAGACCAGCCCTTCTGGCACCAACAACCATGCCACGTTCAAAGGCCTCAAATCACCTTTCTTCCCCATACTGATGCTCGGTTTGAACTGCAGGAGATTGTCTTGACCATGTCTACATGCCTAAATGCACTGAGTTGCCGCCATGTGATTGGCTGATTAGAAATTAAGTGTTAACGAGCAGTTGGACAGGTGTACCTAATAAAGTGGCCGGTGAGTGTATATTATCACATGGGAATCGGGAGATGCCACCATTGGAACCCCCACTGATCGGCAAGTTATTGCATGGATAGGGGAGAACTTGTGGTGACTAGACAGCCCATAATTTTGTCTCCTCCTTTCATGATCTTTTAAGGATTTATCACGCCTTGTACGCCTGAAATCATACTAGCACTTCCTGGTGCAGGGCGACTACTTTGCCCTCTAAGGGGAGGGGGTGGTGTTGAGTCCTGAATTGGGCCGGTGCGGGAAAGGCTAGGGTGCATTTCTAAGCCAGGTCAGAATTGACGTAGAAGTGCACCACTGATGCTGCCTGCTGGGATTTATATTTAATATATTGTCATTAAAGATTGTCACATATAACAGAATAATAAGACATAGAAATAGCGTACATGGACATATATATAAACAGAGGTCTCCCAGGGCCCCAGAGTAAAAGTATTAAGAATACTCTCCTGGATGAAGGACTCAGCTAGCCAGTGGTTACAGGAGAGAACGACGCAGGTTGAGACAGTCGCGGTGTAGGATAAGTCCATTGCTGAGTATCTAAGTGTCATAAAGACACTCATATCGAAAATACCGCCAATGTTTTAACTATGATAATAATTTCTTTATTTATATAGCGCACACAGATTATGAAGCACTACACAGAGCTTGCCAAATCGGTCCTAGTGATAACTGTAAAATTCCCACTAAGGTAAGTGGGAGATCTGCTAATGCATATTATATGTCATCTTGGCCTTAGCAGCATAAGATGCCGGCTGGGAAACCTATGTATGATTCAGCATGTGTTCAATAATTGGGCTTATTTACTAAGGGTCCCTTCTTGAACCACATTGCTGAATTCATACATAGGTTTCCCAATCGGCATTTATGCTGCTAAGGCCAGATGGAATACTAATATGCATTAGCAGATCTCCACACGTACCTTAGTGGGATTTACAGTTATCACTAGGGCCGATTGGCAAGCTCTGGTTAGTGCTTCCTTAACTGTGGCGATATATAATAAAGAAATTTTATCATAGTTAAAACATTGGGCTGTATTCGAGCATGAGTGTCTTATGACACTTAGATATAGCAATGGACTTATTCCTTACACCGCACATGTCTCCACCTGCGTCGTTCCTCCTGTAACTCACTGGCTAGCTGAGTCCTTCATCCAGGGAGAGATTCATTAATAATTTACTCTGGCGGCCCTGGGGACCCTCTGTTTTATATATATGTCCATGACGCTATTTATGTCTGATTATTCTGTATATGTGAAATATTTATGACAATATATTAAATATAATCCAGAGCAGCATCAGTGTGCACTTCGTACGTCAATTTCTGACTCGGATTAGAAATGCACCCTAGCTCTTCCCGCACCGGACCCAATTCAGGACTCAACACACCCCCTCCCCTTAGAGGGCAAAGTAGTCGCCCTTTGCACCAGGAAGGCTAGTATGATTTCAGGCGTAAAGGCGTGAAATCCTCTAAAAGATCATGAAAGGAGGAGGAGACAAAATTATGGGCGGTTAGGTCACAAAGTTCTCCCTCCAGCGAGAACTGCCGATGCAGTGGGGGGTTTCCAATGGTGGCATCTCCCGATTCCCATGGATAATATACACTCACTGGCCACTTTATTAGGTACCACTGTCCAATGCTCGTAAAACTTAATTTCTATGCATCCATGGCGGAAACTCAGTGAGTTTAGGCATTGTAGACATGGGTCAAGACAAATGCTCCTGCAGTTCAAAAAAAGAGCACTCCGTAGGGAAGAAAGAGTGATGTGAGGCCTTGACGTGCATGGTTTGTGGCTTACCAGAGGGCTGGTCTGAGTATTTCAGAAAAGCTGATCTACTGGGATTTTCAAGCACAACCCATCTTTAGGTGTTACATGAGAATGGTCCGAAAAAGAAAAAACATCAGGAGCGGGCAGTGTTGTGGGCAGGAAAGCCGGTTGATGAGCCAGAGTCAGAGGAGAATGGGTCAGACTGGTTCGAGTGATTAGAAAGGCAAACAGTGACTCAAAATCGCCACCCATACAACCAAGGGTAGGCAGAAGAGCATTCGTGAACCACAGTACGTCGCACTTTGAGGACAGCTGGACCACACCGGGTGGCCACTCCATTTCAGCTAAGAACAGGAAACGAGGGCTGACAATTGCACAAGCTCATCGAAATGGACAGTGTAGGAAGATTGGAAAAAAACGTTGCAATGGTCTGATGAGTCTCGCTATTTCTGCTGTGACCTTGGTGGTAGGGTCAGAATTGGCGTCAACAACATGAAAGCATGGATCCATCCTGCCTTGTATCAGCGGGTCAGGCTGTGGTGGTGGTTTGTCGATGGTGTGGGGAATTATTTCTTGGGCACTCTTTGGGGCCACTTGGTACCAATTGAGCATCGTTGCAACGCCACCAGCCTACTGAAGTATTGTTGTGACCATGTCCTCCCTTTATGACCACAATGTAACTGTAACATCTGTGGTACTTTCAGAGGATATGCGCCATGTCATAAAGCTGGAATCATCTCAGACTGGTTTCCTTGAAACATGACAATGAGGTCCACATGGACTAAATGGCCCTCCAACAGTCACCCAGATCTCAATCCAATAGAGCATCTTTGGGTATGTGGTGGAACGGGAGATTTGATATGGTATGTGCAGCCGACAACACTCCGGCAACTGTGTGCTATGCCACTCAGTCAATATGGACCAAAAAATTCTGAGGATGCTCCAGCACCTTGTTGAACTCTATGCACGAAGAATTGAGGCAGTTCTGAAGGAAAGCGGGGTCCAACGGTTACAGCATGGTGTAACCAATAAAGTGGCCGGGGATGTGTAACACTTATATATATATATATAATTAGTATGAAGTCTTTTTACTAAAAAGTTAGGTGAAATCTAATGACCACATAGGATGTCTTGAGCCAGATGTTCTATCGGTTGCCAATGATTTGGCTCCAATAAATGACTCATTCGCATATTAGATGTGTCGAGGACTTCTGTTTTTTTTTTTTGACTAGAAAGATAATTAACAGATGATAGATTTGATGACGATAAGATAAACGATCTGATTATAGAAATAGATAGATAAGCTAGATATGAGTTAAACTGAGCCTAGTGTTTTTTTAAAAGTTCATACATTTATATTTTTCGGTAAAGAATAAGCTATAGATGGAGAGGCCATATGGGAGATGGCAGTATAAAGGCCAAGAATTTCTGACTGAATTGTCTCAAGAATTTCTCTCCCAACGGCCTGATGGAATGTATCAACATTTCTTGTTTCTAATGAGTTTTCCACAAAAAAAAAAAAAAAGAGAGAACTTTCTTCAGCAGTCAGACTTGCTGTACATCTACATTACAATAAACAGAAAACTGGGTGGTTCACCTCAAGACGTGGTAACCCTTGTTTTTATTATGGTGAGATGTTTGGCAAAGCAGAAGCAGGTTGTGTTACTCGAGATGCCATTATTCACAGTTATCAGCCATGATCTTTACAAGGCTACGTCAGACTGTTGGTTCATCCTGACGAGGGATCCAGAGTAAAACTATTAGAGGGAAAAACAAGGCCTTGTGTTTAGGTCCCGACGCTTTATACATCTGGACTGTTTAATTTGTTTGCATGTCGACCAGCAAGACAACATATGTGAATACCAATGAGAGAAAAACTATTATATTACTAGGCGAATGCAAGAAAAGGGAATAATCGAAAGTAGGGTCCTCCTTAAACATTTTGGGCAAATTTATTACCATCCGACGGAGTTCACTGAAAGTGCATGTAGATGATAATGACACTGTGCCTGGATTCATTAAGATCATTGCACTGGAGATCCTGCATGTGTCGCTCCCCCGTCAGGTCAACAGAGTACCTTTTTCCGAGTGCATGTAAGTGCATTGGAAAGTGAAATACGTTGACTACAGTCCGAATCAGTCAGGATCATCCGACCAGCCCTCCCTGCATTGTTTTTACATGGAAGTCAGCCAGCGTGTGCAAAAAAAACGATCGTGTGAGACACAATCCCAAGCGCAGACCCATGTCAAATATCTGTCCAAAGCATGCAAATCCCGAAAAAAAAAAACAGTCCAACAAAAGTATGTTCGCACCCTTAGTAAATGAGCCCCTTTGTTTTAGATTCGTGGTCCGGGTCGTGTGTCATGTTGTCAAGTTACAATGATTCGCGTCATTATATGACTTGTAATCTTCATTTTCCATTGTCACTACAGTCAGTCTGTGAATGATGGAGTCACTGTTGTGCTCTGGGTGGCGACCTAGCACTGTGACTCCCCTCCCCATTAGAGCGTTCTATGGTTAATATGACCACCTATATGAGCTTCCGAGCCTATTCTGCCTACTTTAAAGAAGTCCATGCGAAACGTTCTGCGGATCAAAACCACATTTAGGGAAAAGAAAGAAGGAAATGATCTGAACCAAGCAAGTGGAGGAAAGAGGAAGTTTTTTTTAAAATGTAACAGGGGGGTACATAAGTACTCACCTTTATACATACATTATTCATATGCCATAAATAACATCTCCTTCAGAATGTTTTTTTAAAAAAAGTTGCTACTGGTGAGGGAATATCCTATAAAATAGCATGTTGTACCTTAGGAAAATGTTCTCTTCAAGTGGTGGGCAGATATGCATGATTGACACCTGTCACTGCATATTCTGTGTTCATTACCACGGACGGCGTGGGACAACCCCGACATTCAATAACACCAAAATTGTTTCTTTGTGCATTGACTTCAGCAGTGGTCGTATCCAAGGACAACTGTCTGCATTCAATGGGACCGTGTGACTAATGTTATGGGAAACAAATCTGATACAGGTGACATATATGCATGCATATAAATATAATATATACAGATGAATGTTAGTGTATTCAAAATAACCATGAGAGATTTGGGGGACACCTCCCCAGGTCAGAGACAGAAGTATGGATATATTAGGTTGCTCTTAAGGATACCAGCTTGCAGCTTATGCCCATTTACACACCTTAAGGCTACTTTATAGTGAAGGACTTAGGGGAGAGCTTTTTTGTGCTTGTGGCTGTATATACACAAAACTTCGGGCTGATTACAACAATGTTAGCACGGAACTTTACCAATCACCACTTCCCACTTACCAGGAACATAATAACAATTGTATTACTATTGATAATCTGAGCAAGTGGTCCAAAGGTGGAGAAAAACACCTTGTATTGGATGAGGAGTGAGGCTTTATAGGATTGTCCTATGCATGTGAAACAGGCAAAGGGGGTCATTTACTAAGGCCGAGCCGCACATTCTTGTTCAAGTCTCTGAATTGTTTCCAATTTGCGACGAATTGCACTGGATTTTGGCGCAGTGATCGGCTTGTGCCGCGATCGGCGCCGGCTTTCAGTGACAGAATTTGGGGGAGTGGCACGTCGAAAAAACCGGCAAGATTTGGAAAAACGCGGAGTTTTAAAAAAATTTGTGTCACAAGAATAAGCACTCACATACACCGCGCGAGAAGAATGTGAACTCGGGGAATTCAGCGCAAGCAGGACACCAGGTGGAATCGGGTACACGACCTTAGGAGAAACCCAAATCAGCGTCGGAGAAGGCGCTGCTGGATCGCGACTGACGGCGTAAGTAAATCGTGCCCCAGTATCTTAAATTTAGCTATTTCTACAGTAATGTATAAAATAAGTCGTCTGGATTGCAATATATCATTATTTTTTTACAAAAACACATAAGCAATTTGGCAATGTATTTAGAAGATGCTGTTAATCAATCAAGTATATTGATCAGCGAGCAAGTGAGGACCACTTCTGACAACAAGAGAAGTTGAGGCATTGTTGTTGGTTTGGATATTTTGAGGGAGCAAGGAAATGATCTAGGTGAGGAAGGATCGTGCTCAATCCTGAATGGTTTATAATCCATTTCGAGAAACAACTATTCTACGTGAGAAGATGTTTCAAACATTATAAAACTCCACTGAGGGTGGTGGAAGGGGATGCTATTTGTACAGCCGCTACGGATTTGATGGCGTCATTAACATAAATTATTATTTATTATTATATGTAGTATCATAAATTATCCTTCCTCCTAGGAAAGGAACCTTGAATGGGGGCTTCCTTAACGAAGTTACACTCCCTATATGTTTCAAAGGGTGGGGGGGTCTGAATTCACCAGTACGGGAAGGGTAAACCCTTTAAGGCTGCATTGATGAGGTGCAGGAATTGTCGCTGCTTTCACAAGTATTTACCATGCAACATTATTCTCTAGCAGCAAACTTTTCAAGGAGGAGGAGGAGGAAAGCGCAATTATTTCCAGTTCCAGCTTATAAATCCTGTTAATTGAGTACCCGAAGCAAAATACTATAGAAATCTCTTTAGCGCACTATGGACAGTATCACTTTCCTGGAGAATTACAGGGTAAGCTATATAAAGTTCTGTGGCCACACAGCAGAAAACAGTCATTGTGATTGCACTATTCCAACCCCAGGAAAACAAGCAACGGAGGACCCCCAGATAAGCTCCGTCATCCACGGCCATGAAAATCAAAATACGTTTAGCATGAAACTTGAAATGTCTCGCTCCTTCCTTCTTTTTTCGAACTGTATACTAAGCAGCCGAAAGTCTCTCGTCACTCTGCAAAAACTATTTAAGTGAGCAAATAACCAGGCTAGGGACACAAGGCCAGTAAGTAAAATCTCCTATCATGATGTTTCGCAATATATTATTCAAAAACTGCAAACACCAGGTTGCCAAAAATTCTTTGCCGGGAAAGTTTTGGATAACACACTCTAGTGGCATCACCTTTATACTGGACTCCGGTGTGTGGATGAGTGCGTGACCACAGGACCCTTTTTTAGAGATAACAATGCCACATACTAAATACTTAGGGGTGTTTTTTGTATGTTATTAGCATTTTGGGATGTTTTGGGAAAAGACAGAGCTTTACAACAGCCGCAGGGAGGGGGTGTTGTAAGAAAAGAGGGATTATTACTATGTCTTACCTTAGCCTGAACTGAAAAGAAATATAAATTCATCATTGTAGAGAGGAAACGTTTCCTGCCGTGAATTTCTTCCATTATTGGGGAAATGTATAAAACTGGAAGAATAAGCACAAGTTTGGAAATTCGGCGTGGTTATTTACATGTGAAGCCGGCACATTGGAATGGTCACAGCGAATGAGGGAATAATCCTACTGCCGTGAAATTTAAGTCGCCAAAAGTTCCCACAATGGCTAAGAAAGGACTAGGGATGATGAAAGTCAATTTAAGTTCTGTACCGCAGCAATCGCTAAGCTCCCCTGATCTATAATATGCTGCTGAGAGCTAGGTACACTATGCACAATCTGCTCAGCTCCTCTGCAGCTTATAATATGCTGTCTGCACGATGGGACACTATGTACAATTGATCAGCTCCTCCTGCTTATATATGCGCCTGAGATGGGACACTTGACAATCTGATCAGACTCCAATTGCTGCTATACATGCTGCCTGCCATAGGACATCATGTACAATCTTTGCTCATCCTGGCTGTATAACTATGCTGCCTGCAGAAATGGGACACAATGTACAATCGATCAGTCTCCTGCTCTATACATGCTGCATGCAGTTAAAGACGGAACATCTTTATTACTCGGTCCCTGCGGAGTTCATGAAAGAGCATTGTCAACGACAATGTACTCTGCTGTGAGTCAATAGATTGTAGAGCCCGCATATCTCTGAATGTTGCTTCTCCCGCATCAGTTGCCGATAGGTGTTAAACCTTCTCTTCCTCGAGCATGTTTGTGCATTGGTTTGTGAACAATCTAATCTTAAATCACCGTGCTCAGTCTCCAAATCAATTGGATCGTCCGACGAACCGCCCCCCAGATTTATCTCGCAGAAAAGCGGCGCTGCTGCGCAAAATCGATCGTGTGTGACACAATACCCTGCCTGAAATTACCTTGTCCAGTAGCGCAATCCCGAAAAAACATGAACAGCTGTATTGCAATGCGATTCCACGGCACCCTTAGGAAATACGCCCCTACTATGTAACAATCTGACTCAGTACTTGTGCTCTATAACAGCTTGCCTGCCAGAATAGGACGATCTACATACAATCTAAAGCTTACATACAAAGTATTTCTGTCCAAATAACAGCTTCCTGCTGATAGGACACTATGTTTAAGTCGCTTGGATCCCCGGGCCCATGACAGTGCCCCTATACAGATACACTTGTTCGAGTAGGAACTGGTGCACAATTTGTTGACCAATTATCCACATATCTGGTAAGCTCCTCTAGCTCTAAAACATGCACTACGTGTAACGTTGTTCCTATCTGTTATAGAGTAGGAGAAAGAAGGGCGTAACTACTGGCGGTAGCAGCCATTAGCACTCTGCTGATGGGGCCCCGTAGTGTCAGGGGGGCCGCATCTGACCAGACACACTGAAGAATGGAGAAGAGCATTATATTACACTCACGGGCCACATGATAGGTACACCATGACTAAGTTAACGGGTTGACCCCTTTTGCCTTCGAACATGCCATTACTTCTGGCGATGATGACAACAAGGTGTGCTGGAAGGCATTCCTCAGAGATTTTGGTCCTATTGAACATGATGGCAATACACATAGTGCGCAGATTGTGGCTGAACATCATGATGGCGAAATCTCCCGGTCACACCAACATCCCAAAGATCTCTATTGGATTGGATCTGGCGACTGTGGAGGCCATTTGAGTACAGTGAATCATTGTCATGTCAGCAACAGTCGTGAGGATGATTCCAGTTAGACATGGCGCCTATCCTGACTGAAAGAAGGCCATCAGATGTTACAGGGTACATTGTGGTCAATAAAGGGATGGACATGAGTCAGCAACAGAATCAGGTAGGCTGCTGGCTGTGTGCAACGATGCTCATTTGGTACCAAGGGCACCAAAGAGTGCCACAGAGAAATTAGTTCCCCACACCATGACACCACACACCAGACTGAACCATTGACTAACAAGGCAGGATGGATCCAGTATTCATGTGTTGACGCAAAAATTCTGCCCCTACCATCGGAATGTCCGCAGCAGACATCGAGACGCACAGACCCGGCAACGTTTTTCCAATGTTCTACGTGTCCAAATTTCGAGTGAAATTGTGCAAATGTAGCCTCAGTTTCCTGTTCTTCGCAGCTGAAGGACGGTGGCACCCGGTGTGGGTCTTTGTGCTGTAGCCCATTCGCCTCAAGTGTCGACGTACTGTGCAGTTCAGAGATGCTCTTCGACTACCTTGGTGATAACGGGTGCGGGATGGAGTCACTAGGTGCCGTTTATAAGCTCGAAACCAGGTATGCCCTCTCCTCTGACCAATCTGGGCATCAAAATTCCGCCCACAAGAACTGCGCTCACTGATGTTTTTTCTTTTGCGGACAATCTCTGTAACCCCCTAGAGATGTTGTGCGGGAAATCCCGTAGTAGACAGCAGTTTATGACATACTCAGACCAGCCTTCTTGGCAACCAACAAAACCATGCCACGTTCAAAGACCAAATCACCTTCTTCCCCATAGGATGCTCGGTTTGACGAAGCGAGATTTTGTCTGACATGACTACATGACCATAAATGCAGCCATGGATTGGCCGATTAGAAAATTAAGTGTAAAGAGCAGGTTGTACCTAATAAAGTGGTCGGGAGTGTATATACTGTGTATAAATGCATGAAGCAAATTACTGTAATTTTCAATTGCATATCTATTATATTAGCATAATATGTGCACTATAATATATTCTATTAATATATTTATATACATACATTCGATGAGGTGTGTTTTTGTATGTGGTAAGTATGTATGCTTGTATATACTGATGGGGTGTATTTGTTGTAGGTGTGTTATCTGTAGGTATAAGCAGCCTGTGTGTCTATGGTGTGTTTATACCTGGAATGGATGTGTCTATTCGGGTCAGTTGGGAGTCTACTGATGTGGTTAGGTGTATGTATGTATCTGTATATTATATCTCTACATATATATATATCTATGGTGTTTTATTGTAAAGGTAGTATTCATGGATATAATGGTATACTGTATGAGGGTGTCAGATACTCTGTTGTAGGAGTGTCCTAAATGTTATGAGTGCAGCATGTGGTGTATACGTGATGCTTGTAGTATACGGGTGGGAGTATACGAGAGTAGAACGTGGGGGGGTATATTAAAGGTGTTGTGAGATATCAGGATACTGTGTGGAATTTATAAAATGTCTGTATAGGAGGTACCTTCCCAAGAAATCTGGGGACGTATATGGCCGCAGAGTTGCTGCCGGTATACTTCCCCCATAAGCGTTCTATAGCAGGGCTAGTACGGTGAGCACAAACGAGTACTCTACTGTTTGGCGCCCCAGAGATAGAGGGTGCTCTAGATATGGCCGTAAGAAAAGGGAAGAATGGGGAAGGGGGGTCCCAGGCACCGAAATCTGCTGATTTATAGCTATATAATATAAATCGATATATAATATAATCGATTCTATATAGTGAACTTTGTCACCACAACATGTCGTCACACAGCACATCTTCACATTACCGCAGAGTGGCGCACAGATGAAAAAGTGGGAGAGGGGAGAAGTACACAGAACTAAGAAATCCTGGTTGTCATCTTACTTCCTTATGGGCGAGCGTATAACGGATACCTTCCACTGCCGTAGGGGGAGATATAGGCGATCATAAGTCCATGAGGCATGGCGCACAGTGCGGGAAGACTGCTCCGTCCCGGACAAGATAGGCTATTCGATCTTCTGTGTACGGCTGAGGCCCTACTTAATGAGGGGGCGGGGTTGAGTTGCGCTCTCCCATCTATACGAGCAAGGGTGCCGTAGGTTAGGTGGACGGCAGGTGCAATGCGCTCACTTTCAATGTTGTGAAATTGTAGTATGAGAGCCAATGTGGTTGGTCAGGTGTTAGATGTGTGAGTAAAAAATTGTAAATTGGAGGGGAATAGGGCCATTAAGAAGCTGTAAGGACACGTCCCTAGTAGCCCTAGATGAGTGCTTATGAACTATTGCTCAGCTGCTCTGGTATGATTCAGCATGTGTTCAATAATTGGGCTTATTTACTAAGGGTCCCGTGGACGCATTTTCGTGGGGTTTTCTGACTTTTCGGGGATTGCACCAGGGATTGTGTCACACAAGATCCGATTTTGGCACATAAGTGCCGGATTTCATGTGACAGAAATCGCGGGGCTGGGCCGCCAGACGATCTGACGGATTCGGAAAAACCATACGATTTAACTTTGAATTCGTGTCGGAAGATCAAGCACTTATATGCACCGGGAAGAAGAAGGTGAACTCCGGCGGACCAAATCGGGTGCATGCACGTAGTGAGTCGCGGCAGCTGTGCATTGGAGTCGGGGAATGCACCTCGGGGATCGCGCAGGGACTGGTAAGTAAATCTGCCCCAATGGGGGTCATTTACTAAGGGCCCGATTCACGTTTTTCCGACGTGTTACCCGAATATTTCCGATTTGCGCCGATTTTCCCTGTATTGCCCCGGGATTTTGGCGCACACGATCGGATTGTGGCGCATCGGCGCCGGCATGCACGCGACGGAAATCGGGGGGCGTGGCCGAACGATTCGGATTCGGAAAAACCGCCGCATTTAAAAAAAGAAATGTGTCGCTTGGGACGCGCTTACCTTCACTTGGTCTGGGTCGGTGAACTCCATTACGTTCAGATGCTTTTCAGCGCAGCAGCGCCAACTGGTGGACGGCGGAGGAATTAACTTGATGAATCCCGTCCGGACCCGAATCCAGCGCAGAGAACGCGCCGCTGGATCGCGAACGGACTGGGTAAGTAAATCTGCCCCAATGTGTCCAATATATTATTTTAAAAATGTAAAGAAAACTCACTATAAGAAGACTACCCCCTCATGTAGACCAGATGTAGGCAAATTTTGAGCCCCATAATTCTGTGTATTATGTACACCACTAGTCATCTTATTTCAGAAGTCAACCACTTAGAAGACCACTTTTCTTCTCAAAGAAGATTCCCTGTTCTTGTCGGCTAGTTGTAGTTATGGGGAGACAGCTGGGAAGTTTGTCTTGAAAAGTGGAGAGGATGGGATGGAATTACCTTGTTCAACTTTTGTAGATGAGAAGGGAGTGGTGGTCTTCATGTGAGGTCCATCACTGCCAATAGATTAGTCTCTCCAGAGACAAAAGTTTATTCCATTCACAACAAACATGGATGGGATCTACGTTTGGTGGGACACCTCTTTTCGATGACTTCGTAAAGCACCTTTTTTCTTACAGGCTACAATTTTTTGGACAATTTCCTACAAAAGATCCTCTTCCTACATCTTCTTTACATCTGTAATGTATCTATAACTGATGGCAAACTTCTGGCACTTTATTCTTGTGCTATGATCAGGCTGAAAGCTTTTTGGGAGGCGTATTGTCACTACTGAGTGACTGACAGTAGGCAGTCACGGTGTACCTGCACCAGGTCACTGTACATTGTTTTGGTATGTACATTATGTGTTTTAAATGATTTTAGAAATGTCGTTAATTGTCTGCTTTGTATTAATAAAGATTTGATGGTTTTGCAATACCACTTGAGCCGTTTGAATGCACTCTTTTTCTCTTGTTTGGGCTAAATCTGCCCCTATGTGTCCAATCATAATTAGAGATGGCCATGAATAAATTATTTTAAAAATGTGAAGTAAACTCACTATAAACTATGGGGACGCGGACCCTCCCGGACAGTGGCAAAGACACCTCACATCTCCCACTATCGGGTAAGAGCTGACAGTTGCATAATTCCCTCCTCCCTGAAGCCACAGGTTGCTTTACCCCGGCACAGGGAAATATACCCTTTATATATCATATGGTTCAGAGTGGTTGGTACATCACCACCACTCCGCTAATACAAACAAAAAATCTCTGCAGCTTAACTGCCAATGCAGTTGCCGTATTTGGTTCAGTTTCTTACCACGTTAAGAGTTACCTTTTTACAACTTTGCCCTGTCCGGGTCGGCCCGGTTTTCTCTTTCTGTACTTCACCACTTGTATTTTTAATGCATTTTAAATTTTGAGCATTGTTGTTACTAATAAAGATTTTGTTGTTGTTGAATATGCATCCTTCTAGTCGATCCTTCTTTCTCCTCTCTGGTGAGAGGTAGTTGTTGTTTTCAATATGATTATCGTGGATCAATATTGACTAAGTGTGGTACATTTAGGGTGACCGAATACAGAGCCATATACTAGGCCCCGGTTTAAATTAGGGGTATGGTACCTAACCTCCCCATCACCCAATTTCCTGTATCCATTTGTTTATTTAAACTCACTATAAGTAGACTACCCCCTCATGTAGACCAGATGTAGGCAAATTTTGAGCCACATAATTCTGTGTATTATGTACACCACGAGCCATCTTATTTCAGAAGTCAACCACTTAGCGGACCACTTTTCTTCTCAAAGAAGATTCCCTGTTCTTGTCGGCTACTTGTAGTTATGGGGAGACAGCTGGGAAGTTTGTCTTGAAAAGTGGAGAGTTGGGATGGAACTACCTTGTTCAACTTTTGTAGATGAGAAGGGAGTGGTGGTCTTCATGTGAGGTCCATCACTGCCAATAGCTTAGTCTCTCCAGAGACAAAAGTTTATTCCATTCACAACAAACATGGATGGGATGTACGTTTGGTGGGACACCTCTTTTCGATGACTCCGTAAAGCACCTTTTTTCTTATAGGCTACAATTTTTTGGACAATTTCCTACAAAAGATCCTCTTCCTACTTCTTCTTTACATCTGTAATGTATCTATAACTGATGGCAAAGAGGAAACTCTCACCCACCTTCCGAGTCCTTAAATAGGACAGCGAGCAAATTACCTTTGGCAAGATTTATCCAGAACCTTCATTTAGATGATGAAAAACATTCTATAAATATAACATTCATTTTCATTCATAATTACAGCATCCCCAAAGTATTAAGGCCTCTCGGTAACCACAAGCCAGCAGCCACATCAGGGTCGGCCTCATTATCACAGCAGAGTTCCTCCACTAGCAGCTTGTGAAAAGTTCTCATAGAGGAAACACAAGCTGAGTCTACATGTTATTATACGCTGACTTCTGACTATTTTTAACAGCAAGAAGATTAACCACAATTATTAAGGAAAAGCTTGAGTTACTGTATCACTGGTGTCAGATGGCTGCATCGTGATGCCGCTGCTCCCCATATTTCTGAAGTGGATTATTATTATCTTATAGAAATATAAAGTTTAATGTGGCCGATTTTATCCAGGGAAAATAATTTTGGTATCTGCCCGACATGATCCAAAATCCATAGGGGGTCCCTAAATAAACTCTATAGAAATTCCTACATCAACAACCAGATGAATAATGTCTTCAACCATGTAATGTAAAGCATATATTGGGGCACATTTACTAAAGATCTGAATTGCCTTTTTACAGCCGGTTTTTCTGAATTTTACCATTTTGCGCCAAATTGTCCCGGGTTTTTGGCGCACGCGATCGGATTGTGTCGCACCGGCTTGCGAAAAATGTGGGGCGTGGCCGTCGGTAAAACCCGACGGATTCGGAAAAATCGTGCTATTTAAAAAAAAAAAAAGTGTCGCTTGACATACACTTACATGCACCCGGAATAGGATGGTGAACACCGGCGGACCTCTGCGCAGCAGCGACACCTGGTGGACATCGGGCGCACGACCTGAGTGAATCGCCAGAACACCCGAATGTGCCCCATTGTATGCATGTCGCAATTGTTTAGAGGACATGTACCACCAGGATGAAGGATTGTAAACCAAGCACACTGACATACTGGTGTGTGTCCTCTCTGGCAGGATCTGATCTTCTTTAAGCTTCTTATAACCTTGTTTTTAAGGAAAAAAGGCTTTAAAAATTATGCAAATTATTCCTGAGGGGTTCCAGGTTCCAGTAACACTTTCAGGGCATAAAAAGATAAAATAAGAGTGGATCCTGCCAGAGGAGACACACACCAGTATGTCAGTGTGCTTGGTTTACAATCCTTCATACTATTGGTAGATGTCCTTTAAGAATAATTCTGGATTTTTTTTTCAGTATATCTTGGGTCATAACAAAACATGTATTAGCCTGAGGAACTCTTCTTTTTGGTGGCTGTTGGGTTACCTGTCATGGATATTAATGCCACCATGTACGCAGTAAATATAATATTTTATATTTCTGTTCTTTGATTAGTAAAAATGGTTAATATTAGCTCTGACATTTGCTAGATACTAGATTAAAAAACATATTATTGACTTGAAAGATCAGGGAATACCCTGGACATATAATCATGAGTCTGGTGTATTCAGGGGGAGTACTCTCTTTGCATCTCTTTCTTTTGTCCTCCACTCTGCTGTGTTTTTATAGTGTATAAACACATATTACAGTAGGGGGCTGGGGAGGGGAGAGTTTATTGGCGAATAGTACTTGTCAATACACTTGACTCATAAGTCCAGTGTATTCCTTGATTGCTATTATAAGCTAAGCCATATTTTTTTTCATTTCCCAATGAATCTTTATTAATATCACATGGCCTCTCATAGGCCGTTTTATAGGACCTCTTAGTTTGATTGAGGAGGATCTTGATAGCCGAGGAGTATCAGTCCCATAAAATGATGAACAGTGTTCATGTTTAGTCTGCCAGTGTTCACACCAGCAGATAGATGATATTTTGGGTCAGCCCCTACATAAACTTTAAGTACTTACAAATAAGAAACACTTTTCATGCCAGGTACTTTACTAGCACTCCTTAGATCTCTGACTGCTGTAATTTTCTGATGGCGCATTTGTTTGTGTTGCCTGGAAAACGTCTGTACTCATGCATTGTTTTCTCCTTTAAATGTAATGTATGGTTGTGCAAGTCTTTATATGAGATGTTGTGGGTGGAGAATTTACTTTCTGAAGACAACCTAAAGGATTTCCCACAATCAAGGGCAACTATGCACTCATACTTATGTAGCATATACAGCATAAACATATATACACACAATGTACTCACTGTCAACCATTCTTCTTATCCCATGGGGTTGGCAGAGGCCACAGGTCTGACCCAGTAGCTGCAGACCACATGGCGGAAGCAGAGGGCTGGAAGTAAAGATTAGAGATTCCTATTTGTGCCGTCCCATTGTCCCCTTGACAACGTTTTTTATTTGTGCTTGGCAGGGCCCCCTGACACTGCTGGCCCTGTAGCTGCACATATACTTTGACTCTCAACTGGAATGTGATGAGCATTAAGATAGTTGGGTCATCAGTGGTTGGAACGTAAGTTATTGAAGGCAAACTCAGATGTAGGACCATTTGTATGAGACTTCAATTCCCTTCATTAACCATAAATCCTTAATTTCCATCTTTATCTTAAACGATTTGTGTCAAGATTGATATCCCCTCCCGTCTAGATGATAGGGGATGAATATAGGAAGATTAATGGTCTTAAATCTTGGGTAATCTGCAGAACGGAGGACTGCAAGTCCCCTGACCCTCTCCACACCAGTGGGACTTCTGGTTTTCCCCAAACCTGTGAGATGATCTTGATGTGCCATCAAAAAGTCAATGGAGGGCAGGACAGAGTTGCTTTCCGACTAAAATCTAAAATTACACTTTTATATGATTCACACCCTACGTAGTCCCAAAGTGTAGATGTCTGTCACTTTATTCATTGCCGCAGACCTGGAAAATTACTTCAAAGCCAAAATTAAAATCTATCAAGAAATAATCTTCCTTGGGGTACTCCCCCTTGTCCTTTTCATCATGACAGAACTACAGAAGAAACCTCCCACCACCATTCTTCCTCTAGCCCCAACACCTGTACCAATAAACCCTATTACTTCACACCTTGTCCAATTCCTCTCCGAGCAGTAATTTCTCATCTTCTCATATACATCTCCTTTCTTCAGGCATCTTTCCTTCCCTTCGTTCCATTTTGATCTGAGCTTCATCTTTAAACTTCTGAAACCTATTCTGCTACCTCTCTGCCAACCTTTTTCTTGACCTCCTGAAATCTGGTTTCTGCAATCTACAGAAGATTGTCTAAACAGCTCAATCAAATGGTGACTCTTCCCTATGGATTCTTCTCGATCTCTAAAACATTTGACACTGTGGGGCTCATTTACTAAGGGTCCGAACGCCGCACTTTCATTGGGTTTCCCGTATATATTTCCGTTTTGCGAATTGCCCCAGAATTTTGTTGCGTGTGATCGGATTTTGGCGCATCGGCACCGGCTTGCACGCAACAGAAATGGGGGGGGGGGGGCGTCAGACAACCCGACGGATTCGGACAAACCGCAGAATTTAAAAAAGGAGCAAGCACTCACATGCACCGGGAAGAAGCAGGTGAAATCCGGTGGACCTCTGCGCAGCAGCGACACATGCAGGAACTCGGAAGCACGATGTTAGTGACTCACGTCGGACCCCAATCCTCGTCGGACAACGCACCACGGGATCGCGAAAGGACCGGGTAAGTAAATCTGCCCCTATAGATCCCCATATGATGCTCTCTTGTGGTCTGAAGCATGCAGTGATCTTAGTTCCTTCTTACCTCCTTACTGTTGGGGTTCCTTAAGGTTCATTACTAGGTCCTCCCTTTGGATAGACGGATGACAATCTTTACAAAGTGTTACGGTGTATACTGGTACTATATAAGCAACTGGAAGTGAAGAAATATCTCACATTATTAATTTTTCTTGCAGGTGAAGCAGCAACATTGGGAGAGTGAGATCTGGAGCCAGTGATTAGTCTTGTCTCAACTCAATGACTCAACCACTGAAATTTTACAGCTGATTTCCCTCATCATTACAAATGACTAGAAACTGTAATACTCGGCTCTGTATGAAAGCCGACTGTTTATCCTATGTAACATATACAAGGGCAGGTGGCCAGATTTCCTGGAACTAGAATACCACCTCTCTGTTTACATCATCCGGCTACAGCAGATAAATAGTATGGCCAAATACCAATACCCTACGCTTGAGGTTTAAGTTATACTTAGCTTTATTTACAGTCACATTGCTCACCCTGATTTGTATTGTGTTCAATATTGAGGTATGCTTCTCTTTAAAGACGATTTTGATAAAGCTTTGGGAGATTGGACACTAGAAATCCAGCTGTCCGATCCTTAGCTTTCCAGCCATGTGGAGCCAATGTGGAGACAGCCAGTGCTCTCGACATTGTCCATCTTGGCAAAGCCAGATTCAGCAGGTGTGGCCTGCCTCAAATTTGGCAATTCAATATAGACGTGGTTTGCGTGGGAGCAATACCAAGCCTAGCCACTATACATTGTAAGGTGCTGAGCAGTGAAGAGGCAGGAGATCTTCTCTAAACACTTTTTACAGCGGATCTATTGGGGCCTCCTTGGGCATGGGTGACATATCCTAAGCATACATCATCAATATTCTATGCTGGGAAACCCCTTTAGGAAACTTTCCAATGTTCCTTAACTTTGTTGCACATTTTGCCTGTTGTCATTCATGTGACCTGCCTTTTGACACAGTGCCAGCTCTCTGCCATGTCATCCAGGCGCTATTGATCTGGGTAGCGTGCAAACACGTCGTAAAGCTTCATGAATTATGTCTGATGTGATTGACTTGAGGAATTCAGTGTGAATTGGGGTGGGGAGCAAGAATCTGAATCTGTATGACACAAACGACAGTTTAGTAGGATTTGTCTACCTTTGACTATATTCTGGATTTGTGTGGTAGTCCAATCTTATCCACCCACCCAAAAAAAAAAAAAAACAACCAAACAAGGAATTTAGTGGATTTTATTTTTTACGCTTAACTATAACTCTATAACTATAACCATATAACTATATGCTTTTTTATGCATAATTTTACAAATTCTACAATTTTTTATTATTCAAATCATCACCTTCTGTAAGAAGTGAGTTTGCCGTCAGTGAATGAGAACATTTTTGGTAACATTCAGAACCAATAAACCTGTATATTGCAAGCTTTTTGAGTAGAATATTAGACTGCAGTGGCCCGATGCTAAATCAGTACCAAGACCCCAACTATTGTCTATTATACTAATCTCCTCAAGTGGAGAAATGATGCTCTGCACCCTCAGCCAACCTACAACTTAAAGGTCAGAGGGTTCTATGTAGCTTTGTAACCATCTGTGCATTTGCATCAGAATTTCTCTGCCTATAAACTATTATTCTCTATGCCCCCTCTAGTTTTTAATATGGAACCCTATACGGCAACTACTAAAGACTATTACCACTGGAGCCTCCACCTACCTCCATTCTTGTACACAATGCCCTCTTTCTGCCCCATCTATTACAGTTACCGTACCTCACTTCTATAGTAGCATCTGTGCCGTCATTGTTAAAGATTGAGTCCTCTTTACCCTACTGCTGTATACCACACCTCTTGTGCCCCACTTCTAAACACAATGACCCCTTGAGCGCCCACTCAGTTTATAGCACACTATCAGTCACGTGGCTGGCTAGTAGGGAGGTTAAACCCTTCAAGACCAAGTTTGTTTGTATTGTTGCATTTGCATTTTAGACTCTACTCCTTCCACAAGGTGTGTCTTTTTGATTTTTTGCTAAAACAAAGCTATATGTTGTCTGCAAGACATATTGGTGGAAAGCTTTTTGGCCTGAAAAAAGACATAGAAGCTGTGATGTTGTCCCGATTCCCAGGACAGAGTTGGAAATTGCGTCTCCTCCTCCTTCTACACCGGTTGGTTGGGGCGGGGGTGCAGTGGGTTGGTGTGAGGCATTCCGGCCCGATGCAGTACCTGTAGCATATGCCAATTTAAGCACAGGATAGGGCGCAATTGTATGCCAGGTCTGGCCTGGCATAGAAGGTTCCACGCCTCTGCAGTGCATTGCTGCTGCCCGCTGGGAATTTATTTGGAGACCTGAGCCTCCTGTTTATACCCGTGCATCACCATTTTCTGACACCTGTAACCTTTTTATACTTCAGTGTATGGAGCTGGGTTATGGTTTGCAGGATGGGATGTTGTTTTCGCTAATACCATTTGGAAAACTGTACGACCTTTTGATCACTTGTTATTCAAATTCTTATGGATGCAAATTGACGAAAAACTGGTTATTCAGACATTTTCCATTGCTGGGTTCATTGTGACATTTTGGAACGTGCCAATACCCAACATGTTTATGATTTTACTTATTTATTTTTCTTTGTTTTCCATGGGAAAGGTGGTGGTGGGGGGTGATTTGAATTTTTATGATTTTTGTTTACTATTATTTTAGGCCCCCTAGGGTACTTGAACCCTAGGGGATCTGATCACTTGTACAGTATACTGCAATAGAAATGTATACTGTCCAGTCTCTATTTGAAAGCATGCCACAAATGAGAAGATCCCTTTAAAAGAAATGGAAGACTCAATAACGTATTCTTTGTTACATTTCTGTATTTAGACTTTCCGAGTCAAAACTGTATGAATTCTAATGAATGTAATGAATCTAATGTAACATAATGAAAGACAGATGGAATGAAAAGTGTAATCTAAACACACAAGAAATAATTTGCGCTTTTTCACCAACATAAAGTTTCTACTTCAGTTTTTATTAGAGATACTATAACTTGCAGATTAGTTACAAAATTCATGACCTTTGAGTGGTGGTATATTATTTCGTAGTTGATAGGCCACCCTCACATAACAGTTGGCTAACCCCTTACACATCAAAGTTACTGCTTGGCTACCAGCCCCAGACCATGACAGGCTGGCACCATGCCCAAAACCTGACAACCTGGCTGTAGGCCCAACAGACAAAGCTGACAGATTTTTCTATAAAGGTCGCAATGAATAAGGTTTAGCAAGTTATGCAGCACTTTAAGTGACTTACCTAGTAAGTGTTTAGATTAGGCCACATTTATCAGGGCTTGCAATCCGGCGTACAAGCCCTTAAAATAGGCGCAATTCCTAACCCATCTCCAAACCAGGTGGGCATGGAGGGGGACATGGCTGGCAGATAAGTGGGACTTTCAGTGGCAGGTGACACTACCCATGAAGCAATGTAAGAAAATCGATTTGGGCGGCACACCCTGCTGTATGACGGGGTAGTGCGACATATTAGGGGCTAGCACTCCCCCCACCCCCCCCCCCCTCCCTGCACTTGCATTTTTGCCATGAAGCACACTAAAAATCTGATGAAACCTGTGCAGTACATACACTGCGTTTCCCTGCAGGACCTGTGATGATGTCATGATCACATGCCCTTCAGAGAAAAGCAGTGTACAGGCATCAGCCATCAGACCAAAACCCCTAAATCGAGGGTCTTGACCCGGGGATTTTCCACTCTCCAAATTCAACGCCATTGAACGACAAGGACCATAAAATTGCTGTGGGTATGTGGGTAGGCCACAGCATTTATTTTTTAGAAAAACCTTAGTTAATTAAATAACAAAACATTTTAAACTATAAAAACTGTTGAAAACAAGAAAAAACAATTCTTCAGAGAAAAAATCTTCACCCGAAATGGCGGTTGCTGGACTGCAGACGTCATATGGGGACCTTCCTTTTGCCTACGGGCATGTGAATATCCGCTAATGCTGTGACATCTGAAAAGACAGAGAAAACTGCCAGGAACCAGAATGATCAGAAAAATACCTGAAAAGAAATATATCCTGAGGGCAGGGTGGGTGGGTGACTTCTTGCCGCTTGGTCCAGAGGCAGAAGGAAAGAGGACCCCCGCACGTGCCCCAAAAGCTTTTAACACCACGGGGCGGGTTCTGCAAGCCGGCCCCCCACCTCCTTTAGTTACCGCCCCAAAAGAGGGGCCAATCGCCTCCTTCTGCATCATTTGAAAACTTAAATAAATCCCCCTACAGTCCCCCGCCCCTTCTCTATGTGATTTGGGGCTAGTGATTGAAGATAAGAGGGATGCTGACTGTGAGGTAAGAGGGAGACACAGTGAGGGGGGGGGGGACATAAGGGTCGCTGAATGAAGAGGAGAACATGAGGGGGAGTAGCTGAATAAAAATGGGGAGAACATATGAGTATAGGGGTCTGTTACAAGAGGGGCAAACATGAGTTGAGATTGCACATGCATGTAACCTTATGTTACTTATGTGACAGAAGCAGAGATGCACCCCTGAAATCATAGACTAGTTATAGCAATATAAAAAGGTCAGCTCATCCCACAAAAAAAAACACTTTACTCAGGTCTGTACACAGAAGTCTGGAAAGATATGGATGTCAGAATATGGCTTTTTAAGTTTGTTTTAAAGCTGTTAAAACACAACAATCCTATAACAGAACTGACCCAAAAAATAAAAAGAATAAAAGGACAATGCAATAAAAGCTTCAAACAAAATGAATAAGTAAATGGTAGAATGCGTTTTTTTGTTCTGCTGCATATGAAATTTTTTTTCCAGCTTCCCAGTACATGGAATAATAAATGGTGCCAGGAGAAAGGACAATCCGTCCAGCAGATAAGAAGATTCATACAGCCCTGGAAAAGGAGAGCTATGAAAGAGAGGAGTTTAAAATAAAAAAGGGCTGCGGCAAAAGAACTGGGGTGTGTTGTATCCCAAATGAATTGAAATTGATACACGTCACTCTTAGTTAGCTGATTCTCCGGGTGCTCAAATAGGTTACAGAACCATCGATAATTATCAACAAGACTTGGCACTCCTTATTTGCGTTTTGAAAAATCTGTGAATTTTATTTCACAAGAAAATTAGTGTGGCAATCCGATTTAAACATGCAACATTTTGGTCTACACACAGACCTTCGTCATGCACGGATTGCATGGTATATGGGGAAAAAATGAATAGATTTGTGGCGCTGTGGCCGCTATGGCGCTGGAGGAGAGATGGCGGAAGCGTCCGCTCTGGAGGAAAGCGCTCTCCTCCATCTCTCTTTTTCCACATATACCATGCAGTCCGCGCCTGACGAAGGTCTGTGTGTAGACCGAAACGTTGCATGTTTAAATTGGATTGCCACACTAATTTTCTTGTGAAATAAAATTCACTGATTTTCACTGATCAAAACGCAAATAAGGTATCCCAAATGAATGGCTGTTGTTCCATTCACTGTCTATGGTGATGAGCTGACTTTAGTGGGGGAAGGAGGAGCTGTACAGGAGCACATAGGTGGGGGCTGAGAGCTGAGGAGTCTGCAGCACAGACAAGTCACATGTTGTTTTTTGAAAGGCCTCTAAACCAAAGCCACAATCACAATTATGTTGTGTGATATAATGAGCTGGGCGTTTATCCACAGGAAGTAAACAATGAAGCTTTCTATAGAATGACAGCAAGAAGAGATCTAGAAAACCATGAGGCGAAACCACGAAAAGTATATTGGTAAATTGTATAACTTGTATTACTTTACTTTATACAAATGAAAACATTTATTTGTTGAAATGGCTTCTGCTCTGCCTGATGATGACATTTCATCAACCATTACACATTGGGGCTTATTCAATAAGGGTCCGCGGCTGCACTTTCGTCGGTTTTCCTGACGTTTTCAGGATTTGCGCCCCTGGGGATTGTGTCACACATGGTGGGATTGTGGCACGGTTGTGCTGGCTTTCATGCGACAGAAATCAGGGGAGGGGGCGTGCCGTCGGACGATCCGACTGATTCAGACTGAGCGCAGGATTTAACTTTCAACTCGTGTCACAAGCCCAAGGACTTACATACACCAGGAAGAAGAAGGTGAACTCTGTCGGACATGAGCGGGGAAGCGACACATGCAGGATATCAGTCGCACAATCTTAGTGAAAAATGCACTTTCGGGGAACGCGTCAGGACAGGTAAGTAAATGTGCCCCATTGTATTACATGCCACTGTACCGATTGCCGCAAAGATTACATTTTCTCACTTACCCCAAACATGCCATTATTTCCCTTTTATTCTTAGATCTTAACTATCAGCCGGGCAGGACCAGCCCGGACCGCCGATCTGACATTAGAGAGCCTATTTAGCAGTATTTCAATATCTTAGATGTTAAATAATCACTCTGCTATCATATGAGAGATCATGGGCTGGAGAAGACTTCCTGGCTCCTCCCACCTGACAATAGTGAAATATAGACATTAATTGCTGGGAATAAGTTGGCACCATGAGGAAAGTTCCAACAAAATAAGATTCTGTGTAACGGTTCCTATTAAATGATCCAGAGTGGATGGTGTTGTTAAAATCCCTGGCAGCCTAAGATCTACCCAGAATTCCCCCAGAGCAGGGGGCAGCAGTAGAGCCTGAACAAACAGGTCGGTGTTCATGTAGTAACAATGTTTTGTGAACAAAGTATCTCTATGTATCAAACCTTTTGTATGATCTTATAGATGTTATTATACAAGCCCAGATCTATGGGCCGGACGCCAACATATATTTGCTATGGAGCTGAAAGCACAACAATGTTGTTGCTGTGATACATAACATCTTCCGTTCATCCATTCATCGGATTGTAGACTCTCCCGGAAAGCAAAAAATACGGAATATCACCTCCATTGTGTGACATTGTTAGCGGAGCTGCTTGTGTTTGTTGACTTATTTTTTTCTTCAGTTGTACAAAAAAATGTTGTCTGATCCAAAAACACAATCCAATTCCACCAGGGAACGCCCATTTATTTATCCACTAATATCCCCTTTAATTCTGCTTCCTTCTAATCCTATTTTGTACCTATTGCTCACCCGTCTCCTGCACAATAGGATTATGATAAACTGTCAGAAGACATTGTTATACCGACGGATAAATCGGCCAGGAATGCTTGTGCTTTTAAAGCGTATTTATCAACATAGTCATGAAATGATGAGAGCTCAATGACCGCAGGGCTTTATTTTGAAGAATGAATTGTTCTCCAAATTCCACAATAATCCTGGAAGATTAAACTTCAGAAACCAAAAAGTATCAACATTAAATTTCTGAAATATTATCTGAAAAAGTCTCCTGTGATCATTGGGACAGAAGCAAAACATGCTGAAAAATCTAAGTATTCATATGATAGATGGATGGATAGATGATAGATACATAGATATGAGAGTCCCATAGCAGATTTCTGTATGGAGTCCCCCTTCCTCATAAAACATATATTTCGCAAGTATTGCAAATGGGCATAGCTAGAGACAAGCCCTTGGTGTTTCTGTGACTTCTTATTGTGTTGAGCCTTGCTTCAAATATAGAGGAGTAACCCTCCGGTTGCTATTGGAAGAGAGTTCCAATTCTGGGAATTATGTATAGTATGTTGTGAATGCCACAACAAGATTATTGCATGAGAGTGATGAGACCCTACAAAACCATCTTCAAGGAGAAACCTTGCCACCGCCACCTCCTTCCAGGTCTTCGTCACCCTTTCAGTCAGTCAGCCTAAGGCTACTTTCACACGGATGTGTGATATGCTCGGGACAGGACCTGGGCGTACAACATTTTCAGCTGGAGAGGTGGAGAGCTGGGCGATGCTCACCACTTCCCCCTGGTGCCCGACCGTACATAGATAGAGCATGCTCTTTTTTCCAGTGATGGTATAGTATGGTGAGTGATCTATAGGGATGCATAGCCGGACGCGTCCAGATATATGTTGCCAGAACCTCCATGTCAAAGGGGCCTTAGACTTGTACCTCCATGGTGTAGAGTCAGTTTCTGGCTTTACATCACTGCCTCATTTTGTCTGTGTCCTTGTGTCCCTAGATCAGGCCAGAACATTCATCGTATCATAGTATCATAGTTTATATGGGTGAAAAAAGACACAAGTCCATCAAGGAACCGAGGAAGGGATTGGATGAAAATTGAGGGCCCTCTCAACCCCATCAGGCCAGAGACACTACCCCAGAGAGCAACTACTACCACCCCTTATCATTGGCAACCAGATGTTATAGGAGAAGGTCCCAGCTACCACCATGACATAACACAGAGCTGGACACAGAGGAAAATTAAAGGGGACCTGTCACCACAACCCCCATTTTTCACCATGCACATGTCCTAAAAGCCCATAACATGATAATTGCATAGTTGTTTAGTCATGTTTGTGAGTAGTATCATTTCGCTGTAATCATATAGTCCCGGGAGCAGAAATTCTTAATCAAATGGACATCTGCTCCTGGATCTTTTCCCCAGCCAATATGCTCCAGTCCCTTCCTCTGACATCACTGAACGAGGCAGCTAGGAACTGGGGGAAGGATGTCTGCTTTCTAGCTGCCGCCCATAAGTGACGTCATAAGGGAGGGAATTGAGTGTGTGGGCTGGGGAAAAGATCCAGGAGCAGACATCTGTTTGATTTTGAATTCCTGCTCTTGGGACTAAGCGCCGGACCATGGCAGGGAGCCAGGTAAAATGCACTATATGATTATAGCGATCCTATACTACACACAAACATGACAAAGTCATGCTATTGTCATGTTATGGGCTTCTTGAACATGTTTGTGGTGACAAATTGAGATTGTGGTTCCCTTTAAAGCCACCATCCTTCCATCCTTGATTCATCCTCTTGGTTGATATGTATGCCACTACACCCTGGTCAGAGAGCCTATTAGGTGTCTTTTCCCATATGAGGAGACCAGCACAATATGGGGCACATTTACTTACCCGGTCCTGTCGCGAACCACGCTGTGCGTTGTCCGACGCGAGTCACAAAGATTGTGCGCCCGATATCCGGCATGTGTCACTTCCCCGCTCAGGGCTGACGGAGTTCACTTTCTTCTTCCTGGTGCATGTAAGTGCATTGTCTTTCGACACAAATTTAAAGTTAAATCCCGTGCTCAGCCCGAATCCGTCGGATTGATTGTGAACAAAAATGATGTCTCTGTCCAAAGAAGGACTCAAAAAGTGGCACTTTCCCCATTCAGAACATTGTTGGGTTGAACCCAACATGCACATGTAAGGGTGGGTCAGCGGACAGCCATGTTAAGTTTATAGCCAAATTTCAGACCAGGAGATGTGTCGCTATATAACCAGGTATTTTGGATATTTGGGTGCCTAAGAATATGACTGATAACCCCGTTTCAGCTGCAAGAAGTGGCTGTAGACAATACTGTTTAAGGACTTCATTTTATCATTCATAAATTATCTCCATTCCCCGAGGAAGTTTTTATAGAAATGTTCTGATCCTCAGAAGTTTATAGATGTGTCGAGTTCTTGAGAAGTGTCCCAAACCCAGGAGTATAATAATGTCAGACAAGTTCTTTATGGCGGCAGCTTACTGCATTATCCAGCAATGTGAGATTGTGCTCCATCCATGTGCCTTACTAAGATCCCACTCCCTTCTCCGACCTACTTCTGGAGCTCCCTCCCTGCCAGTTGGCCGCGCTCCCGTTCTTCTCAGGCTTTGCCATTGGAGGTGAGAAGACGTAAGAGACGACCAACTATGTCAACCATTCTCACATCTGTTTAATCCACTTGTTGCATTTGGAAGTTACTTGTGGAGAAATGAATACCCTGACATTCAGCATTAACACAAACTGCTGAAAGGAAAAAGGAGACGTTCTGTATTTCGGAGGCACATTAGACGCTTCATTATTGTAGGTGTGTGCCCAGCGCCCTCTAGAAGGTAGCATGCCACTGACCTTATATAACAATCACATGAAGAATCGGGCTCAAACATGCCGGAAGAGAAGAAGATGTAATTGCCTTGGTAATGATTGCATCGGGGATGTGGAAATAATTCAGGGTAATTGTTTTATGGGTTTTTTGCCATTGTGGACACAATTGGAAGGGATAATTGATGAAATTAGGCTTTCATCATATCCTAGATCCCCACCCTTAGAGGTATTTTTGACAAACAATGGGTTAAGCAATTTTGAGGGATGACTCTAGAATACTGTGCTTAACTTCTGTAGCTCTGTTCCAGTGTACGGTACTGTGCAAAACTTTTAGGCTGGGGCAAAAATGCTGCAAAATCGGAAGGTTTTCACATAGTGAATTGTTAATTTATCGTTACCAATTAAACACAAGTGGATGAACAAAGGAGAAATCTAAGGCCTCTTTTACATTGGCGTTGGTTTTCATGTGCGTGGTTCAGTGATTTCCACGGATGTCTCACAAAGCCATTGATTTCTATGGGTGTTTTCACATTGGTTTGTCCCTGATCCGTGGAAAAAATGATAAGATATGTCTGATTTTTTTGTTGAAGGGGTTTCCATTCCCAAGCATGCTCCTACACATTATCAGCCAGAAACTAGGTAACCTGCACAGTGTGTGACCCTTGTATCTTATGAATTCATAGGGTGTCAGGGGGGCTTATATGAAATAACCATGAGTAGACTGTTTGGTATAGTAAACTAGGGAACAGGAGACTGTTTGAGTTTCTGAATTTTTAATGCTGCCATGTGAGCCCTCACAAGTCCTAAACTCAACATCATTAAGACAGAAGGATAGGAGCAAGACTGGATCAACAGAAGATCTGTGCTTATTTCCCAAAATGTCTGGAACTACCTACCTGCTGAGCTTATTTTCCAAAACTGTATGTAGAAGAATTGATGTTGTTTCGAAGGTAAATGGTGACCACATCACATACTAAATTCTATTAGATTCAACTTCTGTTATAAAAGAAAATATTAAAACTTCATTACTATGAAATAATTCCTACTTTTTGCACTCCTCTAAACTTTTACACAGCATTGCATGAGGCTCGGTAGATCTGCTTTGTATTCTAGTATATCAGCAAAACTTGCCTTAAAAATTGATATTCCATCCCTTAACAGACCATCAGTGTCTGCCCTGCTGCGGGGGACACATCGGGGTTAGTAAGATACATAAGGAGCGGAGCTTTCGTCACTTGCCTAGCAGCAGATTTGAAGTGACAAGGTGAGGGCTGTGTATCCCCTGCCTGAATTTATTCATCTTTCCATTTATTTCCATATTTGCTCTCGTCTCTCTGACATGATGACTTGGGGTAATTTTATGTAAACTTACATCCTATGCGGTTTTCGGAACATTCGGCCATTGACAAGCCTGCAATTAATGGGGGATTAGCATACATTTCACATGCAGGAATCACTTTCAATTTGGATTGTGAGACAGGAAAATAAAGACAAACTATTTGCTTTGGCCTTTGAGAAGTTTCTCTTTGTTTTTCTTTTTCTTAGACACATTTTGTGAATTAACCTTAAATATTTTTTACCTTTTTGGAAAATAGAAAAAGAACCTGTCTTTGTCAAAAGTGGGTGTTTTGGAAGGTTCAGAGGTGGCAGGGATTCATGGAAAAAGTTAAGCAAGCAAGAAGAAACGTGAGTGGTGTGATGCTACGCTTGTGTTTCTGGCTCCCAGGGTGCATGTGGGCTGTCATGTCTACGTCCCCGCTGTAGTAAAGGAATGCATTGCCCCTCTGGAATAAGTTATTTAAGCACTAAGGGCACAGAAAGTAAAGAAAACATGTGGAAATATGTGGGCTCTACCATGAATGTTTAAAGGACATCAACCACCAGGATGAAGGATTGTAAACCAAGCACACTGACA